>JFGX01000008.1:0-202310 GCA_000729855.1 Epichloe aotearoae
TAGAAGTTAAATATATAGCTTACTTATTTTATACTAATCTATATTATTACCTAAGTATAAGACTAGACCTTATTATATTTAATAATAAGTTAGATATAAGTAACTAAATAATTTATAAGTAAATACTAGTAGTATATCTATATATTTAGGTACTAGCCTTAATATAATAAAATTAATTAATAAGGAGTATTACTTTTACTAATTTAGTATAGTAATAAGCTAGTACTAATAAGGAGAGAGCTAAATATAGGGAGTAGGGTAATAATCTCTTAATTAAATTAGGTATAGCAAGCTATCTTAAAGGCTAGAAGCTTTCTAAATGCTATTTATACCTAGTATTAGAGTAAGATCTATTACTAAGATATATAAATCTAATATAGCGGGTTATATATCTATAATAAGAATAGTATAAAGGAGAATTAAGAATAGTATAAGATAAATTAGATATACTATTATAGTAGGCTATAAAGGGTAGTAAAGATATTAATATAGCTACTATAGTTATTAAGAAAATAGTTAAAACTAAGGTAAAAGCTAAAAGAGATAGTAGTAAAGGTAAAGGTAGTAAAGATAATAATATTAATAATAAACTAGAAGAATTATAGAATCTAGAAGTAAAAGGCTAGAAATATAACTAAGTAATATAATAATTAATATAGAAAAACATTAAAAGGGCTAAAAGATAAAAGTAGCTATAAGAAAGGGAAGTAGTCTAAGGAAATAATAAATCTAGTAATACACTAGGTAAAGAGAATAGTAGTGTAAAGGAGACTAAGAATTAAGATAATAATAAAAGTAGTAATATAATAAATAAAGAAGATAATAGTATAGTAAGATTTAATCTTACCTAAGTAAGTAGTAAATCCCCTAAACTAGAATTTAAACCTAAGAGTAATAAGGAGACTAAACTTATAGAAACTAAATTTAAAGATAAAGGTTTTAAAAGTAAAGGTAAGGATAAAGTTAATAATATACTAGCTAAATACCTTATTAGGCTATTATAGGTGTATAAATAGATTACGGAGCTTGATTTTAAGCTATTATTTATTAGATTTAGAAAACCTGGTTTTAGAATAGATGCCTTAAAGCTAATACTAAAGATTAGGGCAGTAGTATATAAAAGGGTAATAGAAGAATTTAATATAAAATATAAAGGGAAAAGCATTAAGGGGATTAATTTTAGCAGATTTAGACACACTATATTAGGTTATAAGGCTAAAAGGTAGGATATTTAATATATAATATAGGCCTATATATATAAATTCACGCTTAATAGTGCCACAATAGTATTAGATAGTCTAGAGGTAAATTTAAAGAATATGTATTTTATATTATAGTAAAACGTAGTTATCTAAATTTTCGCTATATTTAAGGAATAAAAAGCTATATTAAGCGTAAGATAAGTGGCTATAAGGTAGGTAAGGAAACCTATAAACTATATTATAGTAAATCTAATAGAATATAGAGTAATAAGATAAGTGAAAAATTAGGCAAAAACAGTAGCCATAGCCTTTTATAATAGTGTGATAGTTAAGCGCGGTTATTAGATAGCTATATATAATAGTATAGTATCCCTACTACTAAGAGCTAATCTATTAGCCCTCTAATTTATAGATAAATATAGTATAGTAAATAGTATAATCACAGGGGGACTAGCTAGTATTAGGCAAGCTAATTTGCTTTATATTAATATAGAGAGAGTACTAGTATAAAAATTAGTTAAATTTTAATAGAATAAAGAATAAAATAAACAATATAAATAAAGCAAAATTAATAACCTAGTAGACTAAATTAACTAAGTGGAAAAATAAGCTAATAGAATTAAGATAAAACTCTTAGAGGCAGAAAGAGTAGTAAAAGAAGCGTATAAAAGTGCCTAAGAAATAGAAGAGAAGATAGCTAACCTAATAGAATTAATAAAAAAGAAAGTAGAATTTATAAAAAAGAAGTTTATATAGGTAGTGTAGATATTAAAGGATTAAAAGGAGAGGATCCTATAGATTAATTTAGGCGGAATATTAGTGGATTTTAATAAATAACTTAATACTTTAAAATAAGATATAATTAATAAAAAGGAGCATAAGAAGAAGATAGTAGAATTAGTATCTATAATAGTAAAAATATAAGAAATAATTAATATTTAGATACTAACTATTAATAAGCTATTACTAAAGTAAAAGGGGATTAGAGAGGATATAAAGAGGGTAAAATTAACTCTAATAAAGGTAATTCTAGTGTCTCTAAACCTAGGAGAAACTAGTATATAGTAAGGTAAATTAGGCTAGTAAACACTAAGGTTAAGTAGTATATAACTATAGATAGAAATAGTTATGCTAGAAATAGTAAATAGGAGGACTAACCTAACTAATAAGTAATAATAGACTAAGACCCTTACGCTAGAAATACTAAGTAAGAGGCTAAAGTTAACTAAAAGGCTAGGATTAAAGCTAAGAGGGACTTAAGCGGTTTTATAATAGCTAATGCTAAAAACACTAATACTATAGTAATTAACTAGGATATTACTAATAATATTAGGAAAATAGATAGAGATAGTAATAGAATAGATAGAAATAGCGTTACTAGTAACTAGTAAGGTAGCGGAGAAAAGAATAGAAAAGGGAGATAAATTTGCTAGGTTATTAGATTAAAATAAAGAATTTAGATAAGGATTAGAATAGTATTAGAAAGGGTAGTTAAAGAATAGAATATAATAGGTAAGGGAAGGAAATAGGCAAAACTAGCAAGGAAGGAGCAATTAGCTCTAAGAATAGGAATTCATTATTTAACATAATGATTTAATTAACACTATCAGAGGATACATATAGCTAGAAAACTATCGCAAATTTTAAGTGATTTTGTGACAGAGGTAATTGCGATTTTAGTAATAGGCACACTAAACCTGTTTTTCTTTTATTTAATTTTAATAAAGGGGAATATTTTTAGGTTACTTAAGATAAGGAGGTTAAATCTGGCTGTAGCTCTATTAGTTATAACTAGGACAGTTGTCTTTTAAGGCGTGCCTAGCACTTATTATATAGTAGAATAAGCTTAGTTATAAGGGACTTTTATAGGGCTAGATTTGGCACTCTAGTTAGAAGAATTAACTTACTTCTAATATCATATATTATACCTAATAGTAGCTTTCATAAGTAAAATTAGTATGACTTATGACTAGTTAAATCCGTCGGCCCCTCTGACGGATTTAACCCTACATCGTGCAGAGCTAGCACGTAATAGGTAGCTAGGGTATAAAAAGGGGGCTAACATAAGGTAGCTAGGGGGTATAAGGGGCACTACTAGGGATAGCTTCCTACCCTTTTCTTCTTCCTTTCTTAAGCTTCTTAATATTATACTAATACCTTACTATAGTTACCTAGGGGCTAGTCCTTAATAATTAAGAAGCTTCCTTTAGTCTAAAAAAGAAAGCTACTAAATAATAAAAAAGGGAAATAATAATATAACTAATAGACACGCTTTAACTAGAACACTAGCCTAATCCAGGGACTATAACCCCCCTATCTAAGGCTATATTACTACTAGAGGCTTATAATACCTAGTTTAAAACACTTTAACTTATACTAGAATAGTAAGCAAGAGTAATTAAGAACCTATAATAATATATATATATAAACCTAAAGCTAGTAACTTAACTAGCTTTCCTATTAAATACTTCTATAAAGCTAATAGTCCCTAACCTAGACTTTACTATACTACCCTTAGGCCTAGGTTTACTACCCCTAATATTATAAATCTAATAAAAACTAATCCTAATAGGTAACCTATATAATAGTAATAAGATTATATTTACTACCTAGAAGTTCCTAATATAATATAAACTAGAGGTAAATAAGGACTTTATTAGAACCTAAAAGGATTAATAGATATTTATTTACTAGAACCTATTACCTAAGGTCTAGGCCTATATAGCTATATACTATAAAGTAAGCTACCTTAGTAACTATAACCTAGAGGCTTTTCTTAGCTATTTAGAAACCCTATATATAGACCCTTATAGATAGGAAATAGCTCTAATAGAGCTTAATTAGATAGAATAAGAGGTAAGAGAGGTATTTACTATATTTTTTATTTACTTTAAATAAAAGCTTTCTTTAGTAAGAGAGGCTTATTAGACTAAGAATATTAAGCTAGCTAAGCTATAATATATGCTTAATAAATATATAAGGGAGACCTCTATTAGCAAAGGAGTTAGCTAAATAAAGTACTATATAGCGGTTACCTAATACTATAGTATAGCAATAGATATTAAGTCTTTAGCCTTAGAGAAAAAATATTAGAACTAGCGCAGGCCCTAGCTAGCCTAGCCTACACCTTAATAGGTAAATCATAAGGGCAACACGCTAATAACAGGGCTAAGGGCCAAATAGGTAACTAAAGCGGAGTTAACTAAAGCGGAGTTAACTAAGCGCTACTAGGAAGAATACTACCTATGTTATAGATCTAAGGATTACTATATCTAGGAGTGTACCTTCCTCCTGCCTTACTAACTAAAGGTTTAAATTAATATATATAGAGTAAATATAGATAGTATAGATAAGGGGGCTATAACTAATACCTTAGAAAACAAGTAGCCCCTAAGCAAAGCCTTATATAGGGGCAAAGGGGCTAGCTAGTAGCTATAGATTTAGATAAGTATAGCTAGTATATAAACGCAGATAGGGATATAAAATAATATATAGACTAACTACCTTTCTTAATCCTAGTACTCTTTAATATATATTTTTATATTAATATCTAGATTAATTATAGCTATAATTACTATAGTGCTATAAGTAAATTAGCAGTGAGGTAGCTTAGCCTAAAGCTTATATAACTACTAAAATATAGGTAAGTCTATACTATAGTAAAAATAGAGAGAAAGGGGATATAATAAAGGGAAGACTCCTCCTTTATTACCTATATAGTATATACTAGAATTAATATTAATAGCTAGGAGTTATTAGTGTATTTATATATTATCCTAGGCCTTACCTAGGATATAATATTTAGGATACTATAGCTAGAATACTATAAGGTAGTAATTTATATAGTAAAATAGTAGCTAATTATTAGGGTAGTAAAGGGCCTTTATATATTAGAGGCTACTAAGTATAAGGGAGAACCCCTAGTATAAGGGATTATTAAATCCTTATATACTATAGAGGTATAATAGGCATAATAGATAAAGGATACTATAATAAGGTTTATTACTATAAGCCTTAAGAAAATAATAATAGTACTATAGATTATAGTGCTTAAAATAACACTAAATAGTCTAGATATAGCTATAGTACTAGAGAAATTAGCAGACTTTATAAACCTTTTTAATAAGGCTAAGGCTAATAGCTTACCTCCCTATAGGGGTTCTCTTAATTACTATATATAGTTATATAAGAACTTAAATAGGTCCTAACTAGCACTCCTATAAGGGCTATTATATAATATACTAAGAGACTAGCTCTTAAAGGTTTAGCACTAGATTATAAACCTTATAGATAAAGAATAAATCTATACTAGCTCCTTATTAGCTATAGCTTTAGTTCTTCTTATTAAAAAATTAAATAAGGAATAATATTTCTATATAAACTATTATATACTTAATAAGATAATAGTATAGAACTACTACTTACTCCTATTAATTAAGAAAACCCTATACTCCCTCTCCTAAGTATACTAGTTTATAAAGGTAAATATTTATATAGTATTTTATAAACTATAGATAGCTAAAGGTAAGGAGTACCTTATAGCCTTTTATATAAGGTTTAGGTTATTTAAATAGCTAGTTTACCTATTTAGCCTAGCTAGTATACTAGTAACCTTCTAATACTATATTAATAAATCCTTAGGGAATATATTAGGAGATTTTATAATAGTATATCTTAATAATATCTTAGTTTATTTAGGGGGATTAAGGAAGGACTATATAGTAAAGGTTTAACTTATACTAGGGCACTTAAGGGCTATAGGGTTATACCTTAACCTTAATAAGTCTATATTTACTATAAAGGAGGTCTAATACCTAGGGTATATTATTATAGTAAGCTATTTAATCTATTTTAATCTAGTAAAGGTAGTAGCTATAAGAGAATAAGTAATACCTATAAAACTATAGGGGGTCTAAAGCTTTTTAGGGTTTATAAACTTTTACTATAACTTTATTAGAAACTTTTTAGAGTTAGTAATATTACTTATATAACTTACTAAGAAAAATACCTCTTTTTATTAGGGACTAGAGAAGAATAATACTTTTAAGAGGTTAAAAGATACTTTTATTATATATCTAGTCCTAGTATAATAGGACCTAGACTATCCTATAGTAGTAAAGGCTAACTACTTAGGTATAGCCCTTAGTAAGTGCCTTTTATAATAGGGACCTAATAATATAATATACCTAGTTACTTACTACTTTACTAGCCTTATAGCTTTATAAAAGAATTATATAATTTATAATAAGGAACTATTAGCTATTATCTTATACTTAAAGGTATAGTTAGTAAAGTTATAGGGCATTTCCTATCTATTTACTATTTATATAGACTATAAGAACCTAGAGTACTTTATAACCCTAAGGTTAATATTAGAATAGTAGGCCTAATAGATAAATATACTTATACTATTTAATTTTTATTTATACTATAGGCCTAGTATATAGGCTTAATAACTAGATACTTTATCTTAAAAGGAATAAGACTAATAAGAAGTAACTTTAAGAATAGGATAGGTTTTATAACCCCTTACTATTATATAGCTATTACTATTACTAGGAGCACACTAGGATAAGTCTAATATAAAGCTACACTAGTTATATATATCCTTATTACTAGTAAGGGAGGCTTTTTTTACTAATAAGTACCTCTAGGCTCTCTAGGACTAGGCTATTATATTAGATCCTATATATAGTATTTAACTAAGGGCTATTTAGAAAGGTACCTAGAGGTTTCCCCTAGGAATAATAATAAAAGAGTAGGTAATAAACTACTTTATAAGTACTTATAAAGCGCTTTAATTTTAAGGGTATATATAAGTCCTAGCTTAGGAGCCCCTTATAATAACCCTTATATAATAGTACTATAACTTACTAGTAATAGGATACCTAGGCTATAATACTATATTCTAGATATTATAGTAATAGTTTTATTAGAATAGGATATTATAGGATATTACTAGGTTTATTTATAATTACTACTATATTAGTAGTTATAAGAGCTATTAATAGCACTAGGGCTTACTAAAGCCCTTACTAATTTCTAACTAGTTTTAGTTATAGATCTTTATTAACTTTATAATAAACCTACTAGTATTATCTTTAGAGAGGCTATAGTACCTTATAGTAATTATAAATAGACTCTTAAAGTTTATATAGTTAGAGGCTATAACCTCTATTAGGGCTAAGGAGTATATAGAATAATTTAAGATAGTTTAATAAAGATTTAGAGGGTTTCCTTAGTTTATTATTATAGATTAAGAATTAAACTAGTTAAGGAAGTTCTAGATAATATTATACTCCTTAGTAAGAATTAACTAGTTACTTTCTATATTATATTACCCCTAGACTAATAGTAGTATAGAATAGGTAAACTAGGAAGTATAGGTAATCTTATATATAATAATCTCCTTCTTATAGTATAACTAGCCTAAATACCTTATTACTTACTAACTTATAATAAATAATAAAACCTCTTTAGTTACTAGGGTAAGCCTAAATAGATTACTTTATAGTTATAACCTAGAGCCTATCTAGTCCTAGCCTAATTATTTTACCTTTATAACTATACTAAAGGGTAAAGCTATTTAATTCCTAAGTTACCTTTAAAAGAGTACTCTCTTAGCTTAGGCTATAATAGCTTATATATAGTAATAGTAATAAGATACTATATTAGTATTAAGATACCTAGTAGAATATTTCTAGGTTAGGGATAAAGTATAGTTATTACTTAAAAATATTAAAATAAACTATTCTTTAAGGAAACTTAACTAGGTAGTTACTAAGTATATAATTATAGAAATACTATCTTTACTTATAGTCTAGTTAGATATACTAAAGGGTATTTATCTAGTTTTTTATATTAATCTTATTAAAAAAGTAGTAAAAAATCTACTTCTTAGCTAAAAACTATAGAATTTATACCTAGGTTTAGAATAAGTTCTAGTAAAGAATAATAATAAACTTATTAAGAAATATTAAGTAAAATAAATCTTAGTAGCTTAGAATACACTAGGATAGGGTAGGAGATAGAATATCTTAGTTAAGTAAGTAAAGTACTTATAATTAATATAGGAACTATTAAAGAGTATAGATAAGATAAAAGCCCTTAATAAATTTAAGGTAAAATAGGGTAATATATAAGTTAATAATAGACTAAATTAATTTTAGAAAACTTATTTACTTATAAAGACTTTTACTAGTACCTAAGGTATAAATATACTATTACTTACTATTACTTAGGCATTACTACTATTTACTATATTATAAATATTACTTAGTTCCCTAGAGAAACTTAGGTTAATAGGCTTTTTCTTTACTTAAGAGCTAGTTAATACTAACCTATATATAGGAGGTATATAAGTAAATATATATAGTAATTAAAGCTACTTACTATAAGTACTACCTAGGTTTTAGATAGTATAATTAAAAGGTATAAAATAAGTATATATAGGAGGGGCACTAGCTAAAGATACACTTAGAGAGCTATAAAGAGAGGAATTACTAGTCCTAGCTAAGGGCTAGCTAGCTTTAGAGAAGTAAGGGGTATATTTATAAGTAAGACTTACTTTAGAAGTAAGTTAGGAGTATTATTAATAATAATAAGAAGGTAAGTTATTACTTACTTTAATATATTAAAGATAGTACTAATTACTACTATAGTAGTAAGAAGAAAGTATATAAAGGAAAGCTATAGATTACTTATAAAATTCCTTATATATAGTAGTTAAGCTACTAACTACTTACTAATTTTACTAGAATAAAATACTAGTAACTTACTATATAGAATTCCCTATACTATAGCTAGCTAAGGGACTAGTACTAATATATAGAGTAATATTAAGGCTAGTTATATTTATAGTAAGTAAGTTTATAGATAAAGAAGGCCTAAGGGCTAAATAAACTAGTACTAGATTAAATTAAGCCTAGTTTAGTAAAGTAGTTTACTAGCTTATAAGATAGTAAAACTTCTAGGATAGGATAGGTATTTTTTTCTTAGTATTTAAGGTCTTTAAGATACTAAGGATAAGAATATAAGTACCTATAGTAAATTTAGCTTTAAGGTCCTTAAGGGTATATTAAAGTTAGGGGTTAGTAAAAAGAAGCCTAGTTAACTAGATATAGGTAATATAATTTTACTAATAAGGAGAATAGGACTCCTTACTTTTAAGGGGGTAATAGTTTAAAACACTAGTAGTAAGGGATTATTTAATATATAGCTTATATAGGCGCTAAACTAATATAGGAGTAGTATATTACTTATTATTAAAGTCCTTTTTTATAAGAAACTTACTAATAAAATAGGCTAGGGGTATTATAGGCTTAGTTAGGGGAGTAAAAGGAATAAGTAAATTATAAGGTATATTTAATAAGTAAATAATTAATAGTAAGATAGGATTAATATAATAAATTAAGAAAGTGTAATAGGACTATAATATTTAGAGAATATATTATATAAAGGAAGGTAAAGCTATATAAGGGAAATAAGTAAGATATTTATATAGGGGATTTACACCTATATTAGGTAAGTTATAGATAGGTAAGGGCAGGGTAGTTATTATTATAATAAACAAAGGCTAGTGGGGTAGATATATTATACGCACTACTAAATAATAGGTAGGGGTAAGGCTAATATTATTATAATAATAAAAAGAGGCTAGGTAAAATACATATTATAGACTTATAAAAACAAAGGGGATTAGCTAGGACGCGTTACACATACTACTAAATAATAGGTAAGGGGTAAGGCTAATATTATTATAATAATAAAGAGAGGCTAGGTAAAAAATAGGTAAGAAACCTATTAGAAGGAATAAGGGGGGGACCTATAGTTAATAGGTAAGTAAGGGTATATATAAAGGGCTTAGGCTTTGCCTAAGTATAAGCTATACTATATATAAGGGGGAGGTAAATAAGGGTAGCTAGGGTATAAAAAGGGGGCTAATATAAGGTAGCTAGGGGGTATAAGGGGCACCGCTAAGGATAGCTTCCTGCCCTTTTCTTCTTCCTTTCTTAAGCTTCTTAATATTATACTAACGCCCTACCGCAGTTGCCTAGGGGCCAGTCCTTAACAGAAGGGGATATTAAAAATAGAGGTATTATTATTAGAAAGTCTAGCCTAGCTTACCTATATTAAAATAAGTATATTAAATAATCTAGGGGGGTAATAATAAGGGTTATAATAACTCTTATAATATAATTAAGCTTCCTAGAAGACCTCTAGCCTATAGCTACTAAAGTAGCTATTTATATCTTAAACTATATACCTTAAAAGCTGCTTAACTAGTAATTACCTTAATAAGTATTAAATAAGTAGTTAAAAAATAATAAGCTTTAATAGAGTTACTTACTAGAGAAGCTAGAAGCCTTTATAGCCTATCTATAAGTATTTAATTATAAAGTATTTATAATAATATAAAGTAAGCTTTATAAGGTAAGTCTAAAGCTTACTTAGAGAGCTTATATTAAATATCTTACTAGATATATCTTCTTTACCTAATACCTTATTTAGGTACTAATAATAAAGAGAAACTACTAGTTCTTATTAAGCTATATTACCTTTAATAAGTCTATTTTCTATACTTAAGAAAGAGGCTTATTATTAATAGTAAAAGAGATTAAAAAACACTTCCTTAAAAAGCTAGTTAAGGATAATAAGGATAAAAGCTTTAATATAAAGCTTCTATAAATAGTATACCTTTTATTACTATAATAACTACTTAATTAGGTTTAATAGGTAGAAACTCCTACTAGTTATAATTAGCTAGATTATAAAAAAAAGGAAAAAGAAAGTTAAGAATTAAATTTACTAACTTCTTTAAATTTACTAGGGTAATTACTAGATTTAATAGATTATATACTATTAAGTATTAATAATTTACTTAACTTACCTAATAATAGTAATAATTATAAAATATTAATAAATCTATAAGATTATAATAATCTTAAAGCTTTTACTATAGCTTTTAGGCTAGGACCTAAAAGTAAAGAAAAGCCTTATATATCTAGGCTTTCTCTTTCTCTAGCTTATTATAATTATTTAGCTAGTTATCTAAAAGAAAAAGAGTTTTATAAAGTATAAGATAAGGAATTTAATAAGATTATTAATAGAAAGGTAGCTATAAAGGTATTTAGATCTAAAGTCCTTATATATATAAAGCTTCTAGGCTTTACTTAGGTCTTTTCTTATAAATTAAATAAGTAAGGTTACCTCTTATAATATAAAGCTTATCTTTATATTCTTAGAAATTATTAACTAAAGAGTTATTTATTAACTTAAGTAATAACCCTAGCTACTAATACCTTTAGGCTATTTATAGCTATTATATACTACTTTAACCTAGAAGTATACTAGTATAACTTTATTATAGTATTTCTAAATTTAAACCTTAATAAAGAGGTTTACTATAAGATACCTTTAAGCTATAAAGATAAATAAGCCTATCTAAAGCTTCTTAGAGTAGTCTATAGGCTATAAAGAGTGCCTTTTCTATAGATAAAAGAGCTAATTAGCTAGCTAGTTAGTAAAGGCTTTATATAAATCTTTAAGAACCCTTATATATTTATTAAGGATAGTCTAATTATTTTCTTCTATATAGATAACCTTATAGCCTTATTTACTAAAGTAAAATTATCTTTATATAATAAATTTAAAGTAAGACTCTTTATAAAATATAAAGTTAAGGACCTTAGAGAGCTATAATAGTTTCTAGGTATTAAAGTTATTAGAGATTATATTAATAGGAAGGTATAGCTAAATTAAAAGTCCTATTAGGATAAAGTAGCTATTAAATTTAATATAAAGATCTTATAATAAAGGCCTATAGCCCTAATAACTACTATATTACTAGAACCTTTTAAAGAAAAGGTTAGTATATAAAATCTAAAGAGATATTAATCTCTAATTAAAACCCTATTATATTTAATAATAGTTTTAAGACTTAATATTACTTTTATAGCTTTATAACTCTTATAATACCTATAAAGCCTAGGGCTATAGTATATAAAAGTAGTAAAAAAAGCCCTTAAGTATAGGTATATATAGGTAAACCTAGTAATTAAATATAGTAATAATAACCCTAAATTAAAGGTATAGAGTAATACTTCTTTTACTAATAATACTTTAATATAAAAAGCTTATAAAGCTATATTATAAAGCTCTTTAAAGAATTTATACTCTTTAAGGTAAGTAAGTAAGCTATTATAATAATATTATTAACTAAAGTAAAGCTTCTAGCGCTTTCTTACTATAATAAAAAGCTTATAGCCTTTAGATAATTATATTAAAAGATTAGGCTATGCCTAGGAGATAATACACTTAAAATTAAATATATATATTATTTACGCTAGTTAGCTTACTACGTAGCTATTACTAGTACTCTAACTACTTAGTTAAAAGGGAAAACCCTAAGATAGGAAGAAAAACCCTCCTATATTTATATTTAGGCTAGCGCTACCCCTATTATAAGCTTATACTATAAAGTATATAGCCTATTATAGGTAGTTATTACTAGCTTATACTAGCCTTATCCCTTAGAAAATAAAAGAAAAAGGAAAATATATTATAATTAATACCTCTAGTCCCCTTTTAGCGCTAGCCTAGGCCTATAGCGGGCCTATCCTAGGACTCTTAGTGTTATTATATACTTAGTAAATTTAGGTTTATAATATTAATTTACTTCTTATTTACTTTTTTACTAACTCTTCTAATACCTTACTTTTCTACTAAGTCTAACCTAGTTCTAGCCTATAAGTCTTATAAAGCCTAAGTACTTATTTTTATTTATATACTATAAGGGAAGGGTAAGTTTAATATAAGTATAGGGTAGTCCTAGGTTAAAGCTACTTAAGCACTATTTATTTAGTTAATCTTATTATACTTTATTTTTAAGCTATATTTTTATTCTATCCCCCCCCCCTCCCTTAGTAAGTATAAGAGGGGGTTTTTCTCTTTATAGGGTTTTAATCTCTTTTCTCTTTTTTTATTAAACTTCTTATAGATTCTTTTTCTTTTTAAAGCTATTTAAGGCTACTCTAGGCTAGATTTAGTCTAATTACTAATATTTAATATAGAATAAGAATAATTCTAGTAAGATAGTACTAAAGCCTATAAGTTTCCTAATTCTAGTATATTTCTAGCTCTAACCTACCTAGGAAACTATAGTTTTAAAGTATTATCTATAAAAATCTATAACTATAAAATAGCTAGAGTATATTTTAGCTAAGAATCTTAATATAAGTCCTTTTTACCCTTACTCTAAGCCTATTCTATATCTAATCTAGGTTAGCTTAGTAAATCTTAAGAAATATAATATATTTTATATAAATCCTAATTAATTTAGAACCTAGGGTATTAATACTATAATATTATTAGTAAGTTAGTTTAATTTAGGCCTAAGGATAGCACTAACTTAGTTAAGTAAGGGTAGCTACTAGTGCTTACTTTAACTATTAAGTCTAAAATTATAGTTATAAAAAAATAAGGGCTACCTTTATTCTAGCTTTATTTTAGTGCTAATTTACTTATAGCTAAATATAGCTAGTTAGTAAAATAAGTATTTATAGTTATTTAAAACCTAAGTAGCTATTATTACTAAGGGCACTATAAGTACTACTATACTAGGTTAGTACTAGGCCTAATCTAAGTCTAATATCTTTTTCTAAGTCCTAAAAGGTTTCTAGAACTATATTAAAAAGCTTTATACTAGTAATTAAAGTAAGAAGAAATAAAGTATATTAGTAATAGGCCTTAACTAGGCTAGGTTTACTAGGGACTAATATAATAAACTTATTTTCTAGCTATATTACCTAGATATATATATAGTAAAGATAAACTATCTCCTAGCTACTACCCTCTCTATAAAGAATTATATAAAAATTATAAAGAATATAATCCCTTTTTTTAAGAAGAAATAAGGTAGTAATTAGGTTTTAGTTTAGGAGAGAGGTAAGGGTAAGCTAAGGGGACTTATAATACTAGGAGTTTATAGTTAAAATTAATCTAATAACTATTCTAAATATACCTTATTTTCTCTAGTAACTATATTCCTATATTATAAGTCTACTTCTAGTCTACTAGTAACCCTATATTATCTAATCTAGATCTTATCCTAGTCTATAGTTATTATCTATATCTATTATATCTATACCTTACTAATTTTCCTATATACTTTAAAAATAACCTAGGTCCTTCTCTTATCTATACTAGCTAAAAGCTAGGTCTTATATTAGTATATAATATTATAGTCTTCTTATACCTATAAACTATTTAGCTATAGACCTTACCTTTAGGGGATTATTTAGGGCTAGCCTTACTTCCTATATATTAGTAAGCTAATATTATTAAGGCTACCTATAGCTATAGTTACTATAACTAATAATTATATAGTATTAGTTCTTTACTACTTAGCTATAGCTATATAGGGGTAATATTACCCTAGGAATACCTCTTTAGAATAGGAACTTATTAAGGCTAATCTTTCCTATATATAACTAGACTAATATTAAAGAAATATATTTTTCTAGCCCTATATAGAACTTCTAGATCTCCTTTAGGTTATAAGTTAGTAAGTAATCCTTAGTTAGTTCTCTAATATACTTACTCTAGCTTAGTTACTCTTTATTATACTAGTTTTCTTATTATCTTTTTTACTTCTTATATAGTTTAGTATCTAGTTTATTATTAGTAAAGGGAGGTCTTCTTCTATAGTATAGTACTATTACTACTAAGCTAGCTATAGTCTAGATCTTTTTTATAATTCTACTACTTATAATCCTTACTTTAAACTTCTATTTTATCTTATTTAGGTATAGATTAAGGAGGAGAATATAAGTCTTAATCTCTAGCTAAGTAATAGGTATAGCTTTAAATACCCTAGCTATAGTCTAAAGGTAAGCTAATTAGTCTATTATAAAGCTTCTAACTACTTCTCTTAGTTTTCCTCCCTTCTTTATTAGGGTATAATAGGCACTTACCCTATAGGTAAGGATAGGTTAGACTACTTATATATATAGGAGTTAAGCATCCTTAAAGCTATATCCTTATACTAATACTAATAATATATAGAGTATAAGCTATTACTAGGTAAACTTACCCTTAAGGATATTTTTATAAGTACTCTAGTTTAGTTTTCTATTAACCTAGACTCTAAGGAATTTATATAACTCTATAAGCACTATCTCCTTTACACTAAGCTAGACCCTAGTCTAGGGGGGTTAGTAAGACCTAGTAAAGTGTATAAGTTTAGTCTTTGCTAGGTTAAACTTTACTCCTGCTTTCTTTGCCTAGTCCTCACAGACCTTCTATGTAAAATTAAATATAATAATATATAAATAATTTATCTCCTTAAAGAAAAGTTTATTAAGCTTATTATAAAGCTCTAGTATATAGATATTTATTACTACTAGCTTTATTAAGAGGTTATAAAAGAAACCTTTAATATTACTTAGATTACTACTAAGGATGTTACGTGCTAGAATACGCTTTATAGGGCTTGATATCGCTACAACCTGCAACTATGGTTATAGCTGACCTTTTAGTCTAGTGGGTTAAGCACTAGATTATAGGCCTAAAAATTCCGTAACAAAGGAGATAATTATTAATAGCCTTATAAAGCCTTTTATAAAAAATACTTTTATAAGCTTTTATAAGGTATTAGGGCTTATATAACTACGTTTTAGTATACTTAGTAAAGAACCTAAAGAATAAGTATTATATAATAACCTTAATTTAGATAAGATTATAACTAATTAACTATATTTTTATACTATAAAATTAATTTAAATATTACTATATTAATTTAACTAATTTTATTAATTTAGAATTATTATAGGGAACCTTAAATAAGGTTCCCTAGGGGGGTATATTATACCTATAAGGGTATAATTAATCCTTACTATATATATTATTTACGCTAGCTAGCTCACTATGTGGCTATTACTAGTACTCTAGCTGCTTAGTTAAAAGGGAAAACCCTAAAATAGGAAGAAAAACCCTCCTATATCTATATTTAGGCTAGCGCTACCCCTATTATAAGCCTACGCTATAAAGTATATAGCCTATTATAGGTAGTTATTACTAGCTTATACTAGCCTTATCCCTTAGAAAATAAAAGAAAAAGGAAAATATATTATAATTAGTGCCTTTAGTCCCCTTTTAGCACTAGCCTAGGCCTATAGTAAGCCTATCCTAGGCCTCTTAGTATTATTATAAGTATAGTAAATTTAGGTTTATAATATTAATTTACTTCTTATTTACTTTTTTACTAACTTTTCTAAAGCCTTACTTTTTTACTAAGTCTAACCTAGCTTTAGCTTATAAGTCTTATAAAGCTTAAGTACTTATTTTTATTTATATACTATAAGGGGAGGGTAAGTTTAATATAGGTCTAGGGTAGTCCTAGGTTAAAGCTACTTAAGTATTATTTATTTAGTTAATCTTATTATACTTTATTTTTTAAGCTATATTTTTATTCTATTCCCCCCCTCCCTAAGTATAAGAGAGGGTTTTTTTTCTTATAGGGTTTTAATCTTTTTTCTTTTCTTTTATTAAACTTCCTATAGGTTCTTTTTCTTTTTAAAGCTATTTAAGGCTACTCTAGGCTAGATTTAGTTTAATTACTAATATTTATTATAGAATAAGAATAATTCTAGTAAGATAGCACTAGAGCCTATAAGTTTCCTAATTCTAGTATATTTCTAGCTCTAACTTACCTAGGAAACTATAACTTTAGAGTATTACCTATAAAAATCTATAACTATAAAATAACTAGAGTATATTTTAGCTAAGAATCTTAATATAAGTCCTTTTTACCCTTACTCTAAGCCTATTCTATATCTAATCTAGATTAGCTTAGTAAACCTTAAGAAATATAATATATTTTATATAAATCCTAATTAATTTAGGACCTAGGGTATTAGTACTATAATATTATTAGTAAGTTAGTTTAATTTAGGCCTAGAGATAGCGCTAACTTAGTTAAGTAAGGGTAGTTATTAGTGCTTACTTTAACTATTAGGTTTAGAATTATAGTTATAAAAAGGTAAGGATTACCTTTATTCTAGCTTTATTTTAGTGCTAATTTACTTATAGCTAAATATAGCTAGTTAGTAAAATAAGTATTTATAGTTATCTAAAACCTAAGTAGCTATTATTACTAAGGGCACTATAAGTACTACTATACTAGGTTAGTACTAGGCCTAATCTAGGTCTAATATCTTTTTCTAGGTTCTAAAAGGTTTCTAAAACTATATTAAAAAGCTTTATACTAGTAATTAAAGTAAGAAGAAATAAAGTATATTAGTAGTAAGCCTTAACTAGGCTAGGTTTACTAGGGACTAATATAATAAACTTATTTTCTAGCTATATTACCTAGATATATATATAGTAAAGATAAACTATCTCCTAGCTACTACCCTCCCTATAAAGAATTATATAAAAATTATAAAAAATATAATCCCCTTTTCTAAGAAGGAGTAAGGTAGTAATTAGGTTTTAGTTTAGAAAAGAGGTAAGGGTAAGCTAGAGGGACTTATAATACTAGGAGTTTATAGTTAAAATTAATCTAATAACTATTCTAGATATATAATATTCTCTCTAGTAACTATATTCCCGCGTTATAAGTCCGCTTCTAGTCCGCCGGCGACCCTATGTTATCCAATAATCCTTACTATATAATAGTCTTACTACTTAACTAGCTAAGATAAGAGTTTACCCCTAGCTAGTTATTTTCTAAGATCTCTATAACTTTATAGTATGTTTTAGCACTATATAAGTACCTTACCTATAGTAAAGGTACTTAGGTATTTAAGCTATAGTCCGCACCCTCTTACAGGGTTGGATAACTTAATAGAGGTGGTCACATCGAACCCTAGCTTCGCGGTCCAACAGTTCCAGAGTTTCCATTCTCCATTTTCTCGCCCCTAGTCCGTTGACCGCATCGTGTTTTCTTTCGGGTCGCATTCGGTAGCCATGTGGAAGGCGTCATCTCCAACACAACGACAAGTCCTGCGGTCGCCGCCCGGCACGGACTCGGCTGCCGCGTCGACGTCGACGTCGACGGGCAAAACGAGGAATCCGGGCCGGCGGTTCGCGCACGTCGTTAGACTCAAGAGGGGGTGTGTGGACGAGTACAAGGCGTGCCACGCCAATATTTGGCCCGAGGTCGCTGGGCAGATCAAGGATTGTGGAATTGTAGATTGTGAGTCGTTTTCCCCGTGTGCAACGAGGCGGAGATGGGCCCTTTTCTGTTTTTGATGTTTTATCCGAAGGGGTGGAGCGGATGATGCAGACTAACTTGATGGTTGGTTCACAGACAGTATATATTATGACGGCGGCACGGGCCTTCTCTTTGGGTCCTACAAGTACGTTGGCTACGACTACGCCGGCGATATGGAACGCATGGCTGAGAACCCCAGGGTCAGGGAGTGGTGGAAAATGACGGACAGTTATCAGGAGAGCTTGGTTCCTGGGGCCGTGAGCTCCGAGGCCGGGACGCCGAGTTGGTGGAAGCCGTTGGAGGAAGTCTTTCACCAGGCTTGAACAGTGGATGGACAAGTACGACGAGAGCCTCGTGGTACTATGGATTGATGGGGGGGGGGGGGGCGATGAATTGGCTGGTCGTGACGAGATGGAATGGCCAGACTTGGGTTTCGTAGACTATTGCCAGGGACGGAAAGTTGGGAAATGGAATCGAGCGTTCTGACCACCCGGGCCAAGCCACCATCTGGCATCTCTGATGAAGCCGAACAGCACCAACCCACTCCACCTCCACCACAGATTGCTCGTGCTCGGCCTATCCGCATGCGTAGCAGTATGCGCATGTTTGTAGACTGCTTCAGATCTAACTGGCCCCCGGTAGATGTAGATCCCCACGGGGTTGCGCATTCCCGGATTCATGGTCCAACTCATCTTGGCCATTAAGCCATGGGGACGGGGTGAGAGAAGGTGTTGTGTTTGTGGCCACGCCAGGGATATAAAGAGCCTGGAGCCATGAGCGTGCTTCCCTGTACGTTAGGATGTGAATCACACAGTCACACGATATATATATATATATATATCACACGACAGTACGGAGTAGGTTGATGCAACAGTCCTACCCTGCACCTCTAGTGCACTCCGTGTATGTACATGGTGGGAAGAGCGTGGTCTGGAAATGCTGGAGCGGCCGCAGAAATCACCAGCACATGATCCAGTTCCTTAACGCCGACCGAAGAAGTGATTGGAGGCAGCTGAATCCCAGCTTTGGCTGCACAACTGATGAGTGTGAAGACTGGGAAATTCTGCGAGCACTGTAGCATTGTGAGTAGCATGGCTTCCGCGAAGTCGCTACATGTGTAACTTGTAGAATCCTCTAATCCGTCGCTAAGCTGTAAAGGAAATCTTGCTAGCAACGCAACGCAACAGTACAAAGCAAAGGTGTTTGGGGCCCGGCAAGTTGCTACAAGTTGACCGTGGCTAATAAAGCTGGTTCGAGAGGGCGGCGTCAGGCAGATTTAGTCCTTTCAAAATAAATGCATGAATGCAAAGCAAACACATCAATTGTACGACTTGCACCTACTCCGTACAATGTTAACCCGGTTTTGCTAAATCTTGGAGAAAAAGGTTCATCAGGTCGGCATCCCGTCCGGAGCAAAACAAAAATTCAACCACACCCACTGTACATGCTCCGTAGAATCGTTCGCTCTCGCTGGCCCATCTCTCCCCTGGGCCCTGGCAGCTTGCAGGAAGACGACAAATTCCCTCACCCTCACGTACATATTCTGGGCTGGTTTTCCCATGCCTGGAAGGGTCTGGAAGGGCCAAGGGGCATTTTGCATCTATCTGGCCATGCCACTCCCGGCCGGCGCCCTTGCCAATTACTCCAAAAGGGAGGTGGATGGACACACACAGATCTGTTACATAGTCAGTCCCGTTTGAGTGTCATTTTATTTCACTTTTCGGCCTCATTGTGGGCGTAGACGCAAGTGTTGTGAGACGGTGTGGAACGTGATGATGATGAATTCAGCCATCTAGGCTATCCACACGTGGCAAAAGGAGGCCATATAACGAGGGCAAAGATCCTCTTTGCCCCAAGTGCCGAGGTCTCGTAATCAGCCGCGAAGAGGGAAGGTATCACGAAGAGAGAGTGATGCCTACATGTAAGATGTGAGTTTGTTAAAAAAAATAGCGGGCATGATATGGCGGGCATTAATCCGTATGCGATAAGCACTGTTGAATTGATGCGGCTAACCACATTAGGAAATCCTACTCGCGGAGCACGCCGTCATGGCTTTGAATGCTCAACTGTTTGGTCATGGGCATGAATCCTTTTATGCTGTGGGACGCGCACAGCAATCCTACGCTTGGCCTGGCTTATGACTTCGTGTCTTCATCTTGCTATATTAATACGATAATGCGTAATTCGTACGTTTTCCCGCGAGGTACAACACAGACGGTGGATACATGACTGACCCGCCCAAGGCAAGGAAACAAAATTAGTCATGAACCACGGGGTCTGCAAGGGTACGCACAAGGTCGTCGTCGTCGAGCTCCCTTTAATCTTGACTCCAAGTTTGAACTTGATTCAGTGTCCAGGTTCGGGGGGGCTTCACCCGAGTGATGTAAGATTAAAGGCCTCTTGAAGAATCAGAGAGTACAGAGTATTTCCAACGATACCGAAATCAGTCGGCCAAGGGTGCAGAGATATGATGACCGGCCGAGCGAGAGGCTGGGAGAGAGAAGAGAACAGAGAACAGACAAAAAAAGACGCATACCTTCCCCGGGATATTACCATTGACCAACCGTGGCGCTTCTCCATGCTGGCGCTATTATTGCAAGCTATTCGCAGCCTACGGACTACTTGGCGACTGATGGAGCACTTGCCCTTGTTGGTTGATGAAACGAGCGTCGTCTCGCGATAATCCTCTCCCGGCAAGTCCAGATGTCGACTATTAATACCCATCATCGTACAGAGTAATCCGTACTCTGGGTAAATATCCCAGCCATTAGGCCATCATGTATTTATATGACAACGTGGAATAACTCGATACGAATATTATTCAGTCGTACGGAGTACAGGTATTACTCGCTGGATCTGCCGTGCATGTAGTCCGTAGTACTTCGCAGTAAGAATGGGGATCGGAGACCAGGCAATATCTTCGCACGCAAAGCAAAAGAAGAAAAGTAAAGAGTTCGTACTCGGACTCGCAGCATCGTACGCGATTTTCTGTTCGAGGGGGTGTCAAAGTGTCAACTTGTTGGGATGCTGGGTCAAGGCAAGCGTGCGATGGCGTGTGGCGTGTGGCGTGATGGTTCCTGCTTCCTGCTCTAAAATGTGTGTTGCAGCTTGAGGGGGGGGAGGCTCTACCTGTGCGACGTGATTGGTCATTGACACGTACCCCTGCTCTTCCCAACGGAGGCAACAAAGCAAGAATCATATTCTTGCTTTGTGCCTGCTTTCTCATGGTGACAGATATTCAGCATTCAGTTCAACGTCCATGTGGCCGGGTGCCAGTGTTGTGCAGTACGGTAAATAATAGCCCTGTAATACGGACTAAACAATACGCAAAGCCTTGCTCCGTGATAACCCATCTGGGCTTGTTGTCCGACTCGACAACACCAGCAACACCAGACGCCACCAGACGCCCGAGCGTCTCTCAGGCGTGTCAGTCACCTCAGGACCCGCCCGCCCGAGCGTCATGTACTCGGGCCTTGGCCTGTACTTGTAGGTTCCAAGGTTGTCAGTCAGCCCACCAACATGTACCTTGGCGGTGGAGACTCGCCTTGTCGCCGTTGCCGGTCGCCGTTGCCTGTCGCCGTTGCGCTCGCAGGGTTGTGAATCGCATCAGCGTGGGAGTCGGTTTTGGAACCCATTATTTGTTTGGTCGGGAACCAGGAGAGAAAGAGACAGAGAAAGGTGCTCCGTCAGCTGCGACCAGGATGGCCTGGATGGCCTAGACAATAGAACAGCATGCCGGCGGACTGGCGGACCGGCGGGCCTTTGAGGGCCTTTGAGGGCCTCTGAGGGGCCTCGGAGATTCGCTGCAAGCCAGATTCATCGCCATCCCAACCGGAAGTGAGGCGTTCGCCGTTGATTGCTCGTTCCACCCCTGCGCCGTTTGGGGGATCGTGGCACCGCTGCCTCGCAGACAGGACCCGTCCTGGAATTGCAGGGACCTCTTGCGCATCGGGTAGGAGAGGTGGCCGGAGTCTGTTTTAATAATCTGTCTGGCTGTTAATAAAGAGCAGTTATCGTGGTCGGGGACCGTCGCGCTTCATACACGGCAGTCTCTTCCGCTCTTTTTTCTTTTGCTGTCCTCGCCCCTCCGTTCTCGACCCGCCCTCGCTTTGTTGAACAGACTGCGTCGCGACTTCCTCCTTTGCGCGGCGGCCTCGTTACGACTGCCTCATTTGCAACTTTTCTTCTCTTCGGCATCCTGTGGATGTTTGACCCTCCCACACTCCAACGTTCTCTTCCATCCCGTCAACCCCATTTTGTGACATCGCTGCAGGCAAACGTTGTCTACGAGACTCGGCTCAGGCTGAAATTGTCTCAACACAGTAAGTGAGAAGTGAGAACCCACCTCTGGCGTCAGTGGTGGTGTTTTTGTGTTTCTGCACTTTTTTCTTGGTTTCGTCACTCCAACTGTTGAGCCGGACTCTCCTACCCAAACCGCCCCATCTGCAAACGACTCAACCCAACTGAAAATGTCTTTTTTCTTCTGCTTCGGAGAAAACATCCGATATTCTGCCTTCCAAGGCCCAGAAAGCTCTGCTCGGTACTAATTTCTTTCCTTGTTAGCTGTGTTATCAGAATTTACCTGTCGCTGCCAACACAACATCTGAAACACGAGCCTCACAAGGTCATCTGCGACAAGGGGTCGAAGTACACAGGAAGGTCTTCTTGCGTGCACGATTCCGAGCGCCCGGCGGTCTTTCCAGTTGTCAAGTGAATGAATGACTCGATCGGTCGCGACCATTATTCTTAGGTCCCTCATTCCTTCGCAGTAAACCTTGAATGCTGTCAACACCTTCTGATTGTTCATTTCCGGCTTGCTGGCAACGCTTTCCCTTTTCTATTCTTTCTCGGCAACCGCTGTCTGTCACCTTTGGAGGCATCTGAGACCATAGACGTCTCCTGTATGTGACCCATGTCCCCCGTTGCTTTCCAAATGTTTTCCCATGTGGCAGTCCGCGCGCTCTCTTGTGTTTTTGAGTTCGTGAGGAAGAGAGTCATTGTTCTCGTTTTCAGTCCCGGTTTTTGCTTTAGAATATCTTCATGGCCAGGTTGTCGCCCCAAGTATGGGAGAAAGGATACTGACTCTGGTTCAATAGATCGAAAAATCGGGCTCGCAGGACCGTCTCTACGTTCTTTACACTCTTTTTTTTACCATCCTATTTCATTTCTCATTTGAAAAGCCGACGGCAGCGCTATCGACCACGTAACACACTGATTCGTTTTTTTTTCACGACATTTTTTGTTTCTTGATCCCCAATATACGAGATATATTCCGTTCACTCTATTCGCCTACCGTCTCGATGCGACATGGGACTATTTTGAACGAACAAACTGCCTTTTACTTCCTTCACATTTTGGCTTCTACAGCTCATCATTGATTGGTCCCAACAACTTTGATGCAACTCAACAACATAGCCATCTTCAAATCGCAAATTTATCGCATCAGCAGTGCAAAATTATAGTGTTCCAGCCATCTACGTGATTCTGACGACCAGGAATCGATAAAACGTATTATACATCGCCGATTTGCGAACATATCATCGAAGCCCTGTAGGCTGTGGGCCTTCTCAATTCGAGAACCGCTCTGTTCGTGTACACAAACTGCGGTTTATGATTTTCGCGACCCGCTGTTTGAAGTCCAATGAGTAAGACATACAATGGAAAGGATATGGACCGGCCCTACCACACCCCAGGTTCTGTCAAGAGGGCCCGGGAGCAGGCTCAGGGCATGCTAGCTAGAGAAGGCCCTTCGAAGCGAGCAATAATTGCAAAACCAGCAGAAACAGAACCTAGATTACGGCCATTTCAGGTCCAATCTGCATCACAGTCGATACCAGTGAAGAGCAGAGCTCCCCTCAGCTACGAATCAAAACCGGGGCAAACAATCTCAAGACCAACGCAGGTGCCGCAATGGCCGCTCACTGGCTCGAGTGTATCGTCTCCAGCCCATGGGGATTCAAATTTGCAGTCACTGCACCAAACAAAGCCTCATCAGACCCCTCAGAGGCCTCCCCGTCCCAGTCAGAGCCGCATTCCGTCAATGCTTGACCAGTCACGACCACAACAACCTACGCCGGTCTTCACCTCGCAAACGATTGCCCCAGAAAGCCCACAGGACTCTACTATTGACAGCTACAGTGGGTCGTCCCCGTCAAGCAATTCAGCCCGACAGACCGTGTCGTCCGTGGGAACAGTACCGGAATTTCCAGCACCTGCCCCGGCAAATACATCGGGAACTCCCCGCAAAGGTGCTGCTTTGGGACCACCACCATCAAGCCGGAGAGGAGCGTCTTGCTTCTACTCCAGTGCATCTTTTGTCTCTCCTATCCCGGAAGAGAGCCCTCGCATGAAGTCTCATGGATCATATGCCTCTAGTGCCGCGATGCCAGATTCCTGGGTACAGGGTTCCCCTGAGACCCCAGGCGCTCTCTATGGCGAAGCCTTTGATGAAGAGTCAATGACAGAGAAAAGCCCAGAGTCTACGTACGATGACTACGGGGACGAGAGCCAGTTAGTCCGCAGCGCAAGTCTGGGCAAGAAGGGCAAGCCGGAGTTGATCAACACGAAGTCATCCGGCGAAGGAGCAACCGATGCCAACAGAGGACCTCGAACAACTGAAAATGATGTGCACCTCGGCGCAGGAACAAGTTCATCTGAAGCGAAGAGACTGCAAGCGTCCCGAAAGCATACAACAAACGCCGAGAGCCTTTCATCCGACGCTTTTTTGAAAGCATTTGCGGCAGCGAGCTCATCGGATGTGAAAGAATCCATTCCTCTCGCAGAAGCTCCTCGCCAGTACAGCCGTTTATCAGCCATGAGACGTCCACCGCGCATTGACATCGATGCTGTTCGTGCTGCCGAAGCCAGGGGTAGTCTGACTAGCCTGCCAGATTTGATACGTCGTGCCACGAGGCTTGCAGCTATGATCGACAAAGGAAAACGGCCTGCTAGTAGACTTGACACACTCGATGGATTTCTGAATGAGAAGGGTGAGTCTGCCGAAGGAACACGCGGTTTTTCAGATGGTCTTTGCTTTTTCAATTGCTGACGAGAGTTGTATAGACGACCGCCATCAATCCGGATTCTCGGACATGCTAGCAGCCTTCCCTCCTCCCGTCCACACACCTCGCAACAATACTGCCCCTCGTAGCTCCTGGCTGAGGAGCACGTGGCCGGCTGTCCAAGGTCAACGTCAACCGACGCACTCGCGATCACCCAGTGGCCAAGTTGTAGCCAAGCCCAAGCGTCGGTGCTGTGGACTCCCGATTTGGGCTCTCATTCTACTAGTTTCCCTGATGCTTTGCCTCATCGTCGCTGCTGTTGTGGTTCCACTGGAGTTTTTCGTCTTCAAGAACCTGGGCAATAATGACAAGCAAGAACCAAGCTTGAGCCAGTGTCAGAACACCTTGACCTGCTTGAATGGAGGCACGAGTGTGATTGTGCGGGGAAGCTGCTCCTGCATCTGCACCAATGGATTCACAGGTTCAACCTGTGGGGACGTTGGTGCGACCGGATGTGCCATGACCAATCTTGTGTCCGCTGACGGCCGGTCAAACATCAATAATGTGACTCTTGGACAAGCTATTCCTCGATTGCTTGCCGAAGCTAACCAGAACTATTCCGTGCCACTTTCTGGGACTACGATATTGGCCAGTTTCAATGCAGGAAACCTCTCATGTATCGCCCAGAACTCCATAGTCACATTTGATGGTCGCTCTACCAGGTCAGGTCAGCCAACGGACGTGGTAGAGGACGTGTCCCGGAAGCAAGCCAGTTTGCTCTTGAATGCGGAACGATTCCCGCCAATTTCGATCATCACTTTCACACCAACCATCACAACAACCATTACTCTGCCCGCCGGTGGACATTCCTCTACCCCTCGAAATAGTGCCACGACAGCAGCAACGACGGCAGTGAAATCGACAACGAGGACAGGTCTCGGTGTGACCTCGGCCATCACGCCAACGTCGATGATCGTCTCAACACCAGGTCAAGTAGTCTTGCCCACTACCTTGGTCGTCGATACTGACACAGCTACAACCACGGGTACTGCCCCGGTCACGTCTGCATTTGTGCTCACTGAAGAAAAGGTCGATTTTGCTCGCATTGCCATGCTTTACATCTTGCAGGAAGAATCCGTAGACAAGGCGATCTCTGCGCAGGGTGTGCTTCAGCGGCTATTCAGCAGGATGACGAGAAGTAAAACGCAGCTGGGGAACGAAGTTTCACTTCGTGAGGCTTCGAATGTGGATCTCGGTAGTGCCAACAGCATCAACTTGGTGGACTTGACGGTCAACGTTGGAAAGGGGCCCATTGGACGAGAGAGGATTAGACGCCAACCTGAAAGCGGCCAACTCTAGCTGGATGGCAAATACGAAACACGGGCACGTCGCTAACGAGGGACTGTTCTGCAACGTTGTCATGGACATGGCGCTGTGTGATTATATCGGGATACCGCTCTCCGCCCGGTTCCTCTACATGTACCATAAAATAGCGATTTCAGCGAAGGCGTTTTTGAACGAGTTTAACAAGATGAGTGTAAATACCATGGAAGCATGGAGAGGAAAGACATGAAACCTAAATAAACCTGAGTTAATCGATTAATATGATGCTGAAGCTCTGTGCTGAATATTCATCCGACAATGGATCCCTGATTTACAGATGCAATCATGTAGGTGGTCCAAAAAGAAGAGCTTGTCGGTCGTCTGCTGCCTGCTCGACTGGTGAGAGCTTCCATGATGCGATATATGCAGAAAGCTCGAATAACGTGGGGGGGTATTGCTAGACTGTGAGTTTACATGGCATTCATTTAATCTCCTGTTCTTCCCGGAAGGGTATCATGTTTACAAACATTTTTTTTCTTCTTTTCCCTCCCTTTTTCTACATTCTGAAGACACCAAACTTGGTGTCCCCGGCCCTGACCTCGTTGCGTCCACCCATGGCAGCCTGCAGGCCCAAGCCAAGATAACGTCGAGTATGTTGAGGAGGAATGATGCCATCATCCTATACATGCCAGAATTATTAGTCGGCCGTGCAACAGTTTCAAGGGGGCAGGGGGGGGGGGCAGGACGTGCAAAGTGTTACTTACCCATAGTCTTGCTGATGAAAAGGTGGCCTCGGTCTCCCTGTCAATACGAGCTCTGAGCTCAGGGTCGGGCTTCTGGCCAACGGTCTCCATGACAGCAGCAAGCTGGTCACTGCCCATGACGCCGACACGGGCATTGGGCCACATCCACAGGAAGCGCGGGCCGTAGGCGCGGCCGCACATGCCGTAGTTGCCGGCGCCGTAGGAACCACCGACGACGACGGTGAACTTGGGCACGTCGGCGCAGGCCACGGCGGCGACGAGCTTGGCGCCATGCTTGGCGATGCCGTCGCGCTCCGAGGCGGTGCCGACCATGAAGCCCGAGATGTTTTGGAGGAAGACGAGGGGGATGCCGCGCTGGGAGCAGAGCTCGATGAAGTGGGCGCCCTTGACGGCGGAAGAGGCGAAGAGGATACCGTCGTTGGCGACGATGCCGACCTTGTGGCCGTAGATGGAGGCGAAGCCGGTGACGAGGGTGGCGCCAAAGTCACGCTTGAACTCGGAGAACTCGGAGCCGTCGACTACGCGGGCGATGACCTCGCGGATGGGGATGGGCTTGCGGAGGTTGGTGGTGGCGATGCCCATGAGCTCCTCGGCGTCGTAGAGCGGCTCGGAAAAGGTGCTGGCGGGGGGTTGCGTCGGGGCAGACCGGGCAGGCCAGTTGAGGTTGCTGATGGAGCGCCGAGCGAGGACAATGGCGTGGGCGTCGTCGACGGCCAGGTAGTCGGTGACGCCGGACACGGACGAGTGCATCTTGCCGCCGCCGAGCTCCTCGGCGCTGACGACCTCGCCGGTGGCGGCCTTGACGAGGGGAGGGCCCGCGAGGAAGATGTGGCCCTGCTCGCCGACGATGATGGACTCGTCCGACATGGCGGGGACGTAGGCGCCGCCGGCGGTGCAGGGGCCCATGACGACGGCGATCTGGGGAATCCCCTGCGAGGACATGCGCGCTTGGTTGTAGAAGATGCGGCCGAAGTGGTCGCGGTCGGGGAAGACGTCGGACTGGTGTGGGAGGTTGGCGCCGCCCGAGTCGACGAGGTAGATGCAACTTTTGTTTTTGTTCCGCCTTGTCAGCTTCGGCATCCTTTTTACATTGCATGTAGACCGGCATCAAGCCAACTATCAAGCCAACTCACGGCAGTTTGTTCTCCTGAGCAACAGCCTGTGCGCGAAGATGCTTCTTGACCGTGATGGGATAGTAGGTTCCTCCCTTGACGGTGCTGTCATTCGCGACAATGACGCATCTGACACCCTCGACGACGCCCACGCCGGTGATGATTCCGCCGGCCGGAACCTCGGCCTCGGGATACAGCTCGTAGCCGGCCATGGGGGACAGCTCCATGAAGGTGGTGCCGGGATCAATCAGCGCCGTGATGCGATGGCGCGGGAGCATCTTCTTGCGAGCGAGGTGCTTCTCGCGTGCCTTGTCGGGGCCCGCGCTGCATCTTGCGCGTAAGCTCCGCCAGCCTGGCCGTCACCTCGCCCATCTGCCTCTCGTTCTCCCTGTACTCGTCCGACGACGGGTCGACGTTGGTCTGGAGTCGCGATATCGCTGCTGCTTGGTGGGGGGGTGTCAGGCCGGCCATGGCGCGGATGGGCAGTTGCTGGACTCGCTGCGACGGGGGAGGAGCTCGGCGGCTGCCCAGGAGGAGCGCCTGCTGCGATGATCTGCAGAGGGACATGATGGGGAGTGCCTTTGTTGTTTGAGTCGGGTTGACCGGTGGGAATGGATCAACAACTGGGAAATCGGAGCAAGAGCTCTTGAAGAGGTGAGGAAGAAAGGGAACGCCGCGAGACAGACAAAGCCGAACAAAACCTGGGTGGGGTTCGTGGCCCGCAGAAAGCCGCGTTCAGCCGCGTTCAGTCGGGGGAACTAAGCCGCAGCAATCCGGCTTTATCATTGCTTCCTTCACCTTTGAGTCTTTGACGACGGCACCGCAGACTACATACTCCATCATCGGTTTCTTGCCCCCATTCCACACTTTTGCACCAGAGAAGCGCGTTTGGTCCGTCCTTGGCATAACCTACTTCACAATGGCAGCAGCTTACTTGAGAACACTCGGCAGGGCCATCGCTCGCCCCGCCATCCGACAGTTGCGCCCGTCATCATCGTCGGCCGTGACGCTCTCTACCGTCCAGAAGAGATGCCACTCGTCCAAGCACCCCAAGGGATTCGAGGCTCCGTCGACCGAGGAGCTCGAGGAGCTGCGGGAGCGGGTGCAGGAGTTCACGCGCCGCGAAATCACAGAGGAGGTGGCTGCGCACACGGACAGGAGCAACGCCTTTCCCAACGACATGTGGGAGAAGCTCGGAGAGGCCGGGTTCCTGGGCATCACGGCCGACGAGGACTTCGGCGGCCTGGGCATGGGCTACCAGGCTCACGCCGTGGTCATGGAGGAGATGTCTCGTGCGTCCGGGTCCATCGGCCTGAGCTACGCGGCGCATTCGCAGCTGTGCGTGAACCAGTTGCAGCTGAATGCGAGCCCGGGCCAAAAGGCAAAGCACCTGCCTGGTCTGGTCTCGGGCAAGACGGTTGGCGCGCTGGCCATGTCGGAGTCGGGCGCCGGCAGCGATGTCGTGAGCATGCGCACGTCTGCGAAGAAGGTCGACGGCGGATACCTGATCAACGGCTCCAAGATGTGGATTACCAACGGCCCCGACGCGCACTTGATTGTCGTGTACGCCAAGACGAAGCCCGCCAGGGGCTCCAAGGGCATCACGGCCTTCCTCGTCGACACCAGGAGCGAGGGATTCAGCTGCGCGCGCAAGCTCGACAAGATGGGCATGCGCGGCAGCAACACGGGCGAGCTCATGTTTGACAACGTCTTCGTCCCCGAGGAGGACGTTCTGGGCAACGTCGACGGCGGCGTGCGCGTCTTGATGGAGGGCCTGGATCTCGAGCGCCTCGTCTTGTCCGCCGGTCCTCTCGGTATCATGCAGGCCGCGCTCGACGTTGCCTTGCCGTTTGCCCATCGGCGCCAGCAGTTCGGCTCGCCCATCGCCCACAACCAGCTTGTTCAGGGCAAGCTGGCCGACATGTACACCAAGCTGCAGGCCTCGCGGGCCTACACCTACGGCACGGCCAAGCAGGTCGATGAGCAGGGCATCATCCGCACCCAGGATTGCGCAGGTGCGATTCTCTATGCCGCTGAGCGCGCCACCGAGTGTTCCCTGGACTGCATCCAGCTGCTGGGTGGCATGGGCTATGTCGAGGAAATGCCTGCCTCGCGGCTACTCAGAGAGTAGGTTTTTTTTTTTCTTTTTTTCTTCTTCTTTATATATGTAGCCCCAGATCTCCCTTCTGATTCTACGTATCGGCGTTGCTAGAATGCGTTTTACTAATACATGTCTACAGTGCCAAGCTATACGAGATTGGCGCGGGGACGTCGGAAATCAGACGCATGGTCATTGGTCGCGCTTTCAACAAGGAGTATGCTTGAAGCGACGTCGACTGTTGGAAAAGTTGAAAAAGGAAAGAGATTCGACTGTACGGAGAACACACACAAGTCATGGTGAAAATGACGGGGCTTTGGTAGATCCGAGATGGCTGGTATTTTCTAGACAACCGAAACCAACCGTAACATTTCTGTTGAGGTGCAAGCAAGCCCTGCCGCACCCACCCCACTTGCCACGCCACGTCCTCCCCACTCGCCCCGGGGCGCCATCGGGGGGCTGCGATGCCCTTGCTGGCCTGGCTCCATTACATAATGCACTCCCTCCGTAGTCCGTACGTCCGCACAGTATTACGTCGGTAGGTAGCTCCCTCCAAGGGGCGTGTGATTAGGCAGGAAGCTCAAGGGGTGCGCGTCCAGAAACGGGCGGGAAAAAGTTGCCGCCATGGAATAATATAAACCATGGGCCGGAAGTCAATTGCTCACAGCTTGCTCTCTCGTTTCCTGCTTTCCATCTTGCTCTCTTCTCTTCCGTCGCCGAACTCTTTTCCCATTGTTCACATCCTTTTCGCGGAACATCCCATCTTTCTTGCAATCCGGCTCGTCGTTTCTCCTCGGCAAGAACATCGCCGCTTTCGAATTGACCCCCCTCGCAATTGCAACAAATGGCTGCCAGACCTAGCATGCTCGCCCCGATGCTGCGACAAGCTGCTCGGCGCTCTGCTGCTGCCGTCCCGCGACCGTCCTTTGCCGCCTCACGCAACCTCCACAGTGGCCCTCCTCGTCTCGACAAGCCTGGAAATTACGCCCGTACCGACTCCGACATTGAAGTTGAGCACCCGGCGGAGCACGAGCTGCCCTCCAGCAAGCCCGTTCTGGGCACTGGCGGACAGTTTGTGAAGCCTACCCTCCCCAGCTTCTCCCTCGACGGCCGCGTCGGCGTCGTCACGGGCGGTGCCCGAGGTCTGGGTCTCGTCATGGCCCAAGGCATGGTCTTCTCTGGTGCCGACGTCGCTCTTGTCGACATGAACAGTGCGTGATGCCCCCGCTCCGTCTCTCAACACGACGCGTCTGCCAAGTGAAACCCCAAGCTGACGCTGAAGCTGACACGCATCTCTGCAGAGGAGGAAGCCCAGAAGCAAACAAGACTGCTCATGGATGCCTTTACCCGCGAAAACCCCAATGCTGAGCGGTACGTCACATGAAATACATGCACACTTGCTTGTGCCCAGTGCTCTCCCGTCTTGTGGATTCTTCTAACAACCAGCGCAGCATTCCCAACGTCACCGCCCACTACGCTGATGTTTCTGACCCCGAATCTGTCCAAGCTTGCATTGCCGAAGTGGTTGAGCAACACGGCAAAATTGACCATCTCGTCACCTCGGCCGGTTTCACCGAGAATTTTGAGGCCGTGAACTACCCAATCGACCGGATGCGCAAGCTCTGGGCTGTCAATGTTGACGGCACATACCTCTTTGCGACCTCTGTCGCCCGTCACCTGATGGCACGCAAGGCCCCTGGCAGCATGGTCATGATTGGCAGCATGTCTGGTGCCATTGTCAATGTTCCCCAGCCCCAAGCGTAAGTCACAAGTCCTGGCGATGAAAGTGTGGTCGCTGGCGAGTGCTTCACTTGTTCTCCTTTTCCCCCGCGTGGTACGACAGAATTTAAGGTTCGATCCTGCGCGGCTCGCGGAAGAGGGGCACACAGGCACACATCCACACATCAATTTGCCACTACGAAAAAAATCTTGTCGGCCGAACCAAATTACTGACATGGCACGATGGACAGTCCTTACAACGCCGCTAAGGCCGGTATCCGTCATTTGGCTGCTTCTCTGGCCGTTGAGTGGGCCAGTGCTGGCATCCGCGTCAACTGCATTTCTCCCGGATACATGCTGACTGCTCTGTACGTTATCCTGCGATGCTCCCATTCAAACAAGCCCAAGAAGCTAACTCAATGGCTCTCTCTCGCAGTACCGAGAAAATCCTCGATGAGAACCCCGACCTGAAGCAGAAGTGGACGTCCCTCATTCCTCAGGGCAAGATGGGTCAGCCCCAGGACCTCATGGGTCCCGTCTCGTTCTTGCTGTCCGATGCAGCTGGTTACGTCACCGGCGCCGACATTCGCGTGGACGGCGGGTACACCGTGACCTAATCGAACGTCATAACCCCCCCCCCCCCCCAAAAATGGGGAAAAAAGCAATCTGGATAAAATTACACCACAACAAGCGAGGGGCGACGATCAGGACGATCAGGGAAAACAACATCAGTAATGATGCACATTGCCCCAGAGAAGGCGGGCCAAGGGATTTCTCAAGAGTTCAGAGGCGTTACGGTGGTCAATTTGCATTACCAAGTTAGACACAGCTTTCTTTGGAATGTTGAATTTTTTTTTGGGTTCGAAAATAACAATAATTTGACGTCTCTCCGGATCGGATGCCGGATCGGATGGAGACTATGACGTTGTGTCTTCGTCACTTGTTTCTATGAATGACGCGCCCCTCCTTTCTTGGTGATGCGTTCGTAACGCCCAGCGACCTATGTATGAGCACTACACACTACCGACAAGACCAATAATTATTCGGTGAATGGGGAGATGCAACTTTTGTACGCCGTCTGGCCCGGAAAGGAATGAAGAATTGTGCACCCTTTGTTGATTTGACAGCAGACCCCTCCCTAGTGCTTGAACGGCCACTCTGTTTCACTCCGTGTTGGCCCTGCTTTGTTTCCTTTGTTCTTCTCTTTCCCTCTCCCAAGAGGAGATTGTGGTGTGGTTGTCGAGCTGCAAGCAATCGAGATGGATCAATGGGTAGCAGTGTGGCGCTCTGAGCGACCATACAAATCACAAGTCGGCCGGTGTGGCGGAGAGAAGAAGGCGGGGGGAGCAGAAACTAAGACGGAACGCCGATCATTGCATCTGCCAGTCGCTTATGAAATGCGGTGAGTGAATAAATAGTGTCCAGAGCACATCGGGAAGAATGGCAGAAAGTGTGCTCTGCTCATGCTGATGTCGAGTGATAAGCATAGATTAGGCCATCGTTTGGACTTGCTCACAATTTATTGGTCGCCGCTCAGCCAAATGGCCAGCGTGTTTCGCATCGTTCTTCATGATAACGCGACCAATGTGAAGGGGTCTTTTTGAGCGCCATCAACAGGCTTAACCTCGCGAGATATTTTTCTGACTGTACAGGTGTAGTTGCCAATGTTCAAACAAGATAACAAGGAGTGGCGGCCCTTCGTTGTTGTTGTTGGCAACCTCAACCTTTGGGGGGGCTTGGAGACGAAAGACGAAAGACGGGCCAGGCCGGTCCGGGGTCCGCGTGGATCGCGAGGTTAGAGTGACTGATCAGATCAGGCTGGCGATACGACGACGACGCCAGGGCAAGGCGTACCCAGGATGCCAGGGCTCTGTTTGGCTGGACCGGCCGGACGGGAATAGAAGCCAAGTTAAAGGGTTCCAATGGTTCCATCTCTCAGTCGTTTTGAGGTGTGCGACCCAATGGTGTGGCACACTGCTGATCACCAGGGGCAAGCCTGGCCTGGCTCAAATAGCCAAAAGCACGTATTACGGAGTGCGGATTACCAGGCAGACAACAAACCATGTCGTTTCAACTCCGTATTCCGGTTTATTTTGTGCCCTGGAAGAGCGAGCCCAATTTACACCTATTAGTTGATGAGTTGATGAGACGGCGGACTTGTTGTGACATTACTCCGGATGTTCAGCCGAGACAGCCGTCCACGACCAAATCGGCCCCCAGCCCTGTCTTGTATGTAGATGGGCATCCCGTGGTGGCGAAGCAGACAATAACGAATGACGCCGCTCTAGAACGTTCGATATTGATTTCCATTCAAGCCTCGGTGAATGTCGCGTAGGCTCCCCCGGCACACTGCTTAATCTCTCGCTCAGCCCAACTTTGCTGCCCAGCCACCGGCCACAATCCCAGGGCAGAAAAGACCCATCCGGGCTGTTACAGCCGAGCAAGCAGGAACTTGGCCCTTGATGCATCATCACGCGGTCGGCGCCATGGCCTGAAGACTTGATAAAGCCCGACGACGTAGCGCATTGCGATGAAGTCGCTGTGGCGCTGTTCACCATAGTGCGCTTGACAATGGGCGGGCTGCCAATGTTTGCTGAAGCCATGGATAAGAGTGTTCTGTAATAAACAACGCAGCAGTGAGTTGATATGTACTGCCTCCGCTTGACCTGTGGCGAGGGTTGTCGGGTCGGGTTGCACTTCCGAGCTGGAGCAGTCGCGCAACAGCAACGCTGCCCTCTTACCCCAGCTTCCAATGCAATATGCCAAGGACAGGTAAAATTGACTTTATTACAAAGCAACTTGGTGGTCTTCGGACCCTGCCCGGTCTGGCTGCCCAATGGCCAATCTGGAGCTGTGAGGTAAGTAATGATCAGCGAGCGTTGCTTGGTAGCTTGGCCCCAAGGATTTCTGTTCGTCGTGTTGGTCATATTCACCTTGTCCCCCTTTTCTTTCTTTCACTTCTTTCCGAGGCTATACTCCGTATACTCCGTATACAGCTGGCAAAAGCAGTGTTGAATGCTTGGCCCCCTTGCCCACCGCGACTTGCCCTGTCGTGCGGCTCGTGCTTGTCAGTCCCGTCGTCACGAGACCCCCTTCAACTGGAACTGTCGGGGTCCCGCCCAGGCCCTCGTCTCGTCCTCCTTCTTTTTCTGTTCCCATTCCATTCCGCATTCCATTCCGCATTCCAAAGTCCGATAACGGTTGATTTTTGTATTTTATGATTGATTGCTCCCGTAGGCCAACGGGCCGATATTGCAAAAAACGTAGCGACGCCTTCAAGATCCGAGACTTCGTACCGCAATCCCTCCCCCAACGCAAGAGACCGGAATCTCAGAGAGTCTTGAACATCGAAAGCCTGTGACAGCTGGCTGGGGAGTGCAAGGCAGCTGCGGGGGGCTTCTAGCGTCCAGTTCGGTGTCAACTTGGCTGGCAGGTGCGACTTGGCGGACTACTCACTGCATCATACTCGATTACCGTTTTGACGTGCAAGTGCAAAAAGAAGCGCAAGGGCGAGTCGAGGGCTCCTTCCGCGGCGCGCCTATCTCATCTCCATCTCCATCTCCATCTCCATCTCCATCCCCATCCCCATCCCCATCTCCATCTCCAACTCCATCCCAATCTCAATCTTCATTGTAGAAGGGAGGGGAGGGGAAAGGTGAGGGACCGGTGGCCCGGTGGGAAAGGCAAGAGGCAAGAGACAACCACCAGACCAGCCAGAGAGAGCTAATAAGCTAACGGCAGAGCTAAGAGGCACAGTAAGCCCAGGGATAATCAGGCCTTAAGCACATGGCCACCTGCTCTCCTCCTGCTCCTTCCTGCTCCTGCTCGTGCTCCATCTTGGCCTTCCTCTCGGAATCCAGAACCCCGAAAACCCCACTATTGCGACGCAGTCTGCTCAACTCACCATCTTCGCCGTCGCGCCTCACCACCAACGCTTAATCTTGCACAGCAATTGAGAGAAATCTGTCCCTCCCAAAAACCTTAATGCCCGGGTCCTTTTCGTCAAACTCGAACCTCGGCGCACTCAGCATTCGTCTTTGCGCCTGAAACCAACCTGCCCCGCTGTAGTCTCTCTTACAACACGACTTGGTTTCATCAACAACTCATTCGGTCAACTCATTTGCGCTCAGTTCGCGCTCACACCCCCTCCGCTTCTCTCTCAACCGGGCAACTCTTCTCCGGTCTTCACAAACCCAAAATTGTTCAGTCAGACTGCTTCCTTTATCGGCAATCATGATCACTTGGTCAAGTCAAATATAGTTACATACAGTGCCAGAGAGCCAGCCTCGACAAGCACAAGCCCAGTCAGTACACTACTTGATCGTATCTTTGCTGTCCAAGATGGACTCAAGTGTGCCCATGATATTGCCGAAAGGTATCGTCATCAACACCCTGAACATCTACAAAGAAGTGGCCAGCTACCCTTTAATTCCAGCTGACAAAATATGGGAATATTGGCATGGTACGTAATCCCTCCAGTCAAACAGGATGGCTTCGCAGTGCTGGCCTCGTGGGATAACTTAACTCACATGGCATATTTGGCAGTATATACAACAACCAACAAGAATCTCAAAGACCCTACAGCCCGACGTCTCGAGAATTTCTGGTGGCAAGTCTGGGGTAGTGATCGCAGGTATCTGAGTGGCCGGGCACTCGCCAGGATTTACGAAGACATCTCCGTTGGTCCTACTTTTGTTCCTCTCCATGGACCCCCCAATCGCTGGGAAGGCCCCAATGTGAGTGGTCTCGATCCGTTTCCATCGCCCTCTCTCTGTTATTGACAATCATGATCCAGGTTCCAGCGTTAACCAAGCAGCTCATCGTCGCACACCTACATCGCGAAGTTGACTCTACACAGGACCGTCCGAACGCTCCTCGATTGAAATCAAACGATGCATCAATGAGGAGTCTGTCATCAAGTGCATCCAAACCTCCACCCTCGCATCCCATCTTGAAGAAGTCTCGAAGTCCGCTCGCCACAGGCCTGCGTCCAACAGCTCGATTCGTGTCCCCTCCCGAGTCTGGTGACGAGGGCGCAAAGGAGAGTGACATCCCTTCGTCAGGGAGTACGGCCACGACGGGTTTGGAAATGCATACCAGGTCAACTAAACTGTCGTCTGCCACTCAGAGGCTGATAGCAATTTCGACATCATCATCGACAGTAACGACAGCCACAAACCACCCGACCTCGAGTAGAAATGGCAGTGCTCAAGCTTCCGCCGCTGTGCCGAGTGACATTCCAGAGGATCCTCCTCCAGAAGAGTCACGAAGCGATCAAACACAACTAAGGGCATACCCACCCATGTTGGAGCGTCTGGAAAGTGGTACAAAACACGAGCCGGGGGAGATGGAAGACAATGTTAGCACGAAGTCGTCACCTCAACCTAGGCTCAGCGCCAAGGCAGCAGGAAAGCAACCTGTGGCATCGACTATAACCGCCAATGACATGTCCAGAATATCCAATGGTTCAAGTCGGCCGACATTGTCAACGTCGATGGCAAACTCAATCTCCCTAGCACGAAACACCTCTGAGCTGAGGTCACCTATCTCTGCCAGATCTATATCGCTGACACGAACCGAAACGGACAATTCATCTACCACGGGCTCAGTCACCGATTCTTCGGCCATGATGGGCCGGTCCATCACTCAGAATGGTTACGTGCGCAAGAATTCGACTCAGGGTTTGTTTACGGGCGCAACTGCCACCACCACAAATGTAGCAGCTCATGGTCAGATCATCGATCAAGCCGGCTCCTTACCAGCGTCCCATATCTTGAATCCGCAAAGGGACGGAACAAGCCTCGTTTCTCATCCGTCCGTCACCTCCTTGGTAGATTCACGCATGGAGCCTACGCAACCTAGTCATGCTGCTAGTGTGCCCATGGGCAGAACCAGAAGTCAATTGACGCTGTTGCTGGAACGAGAAAAGTCCCGTGTCAAGGACAAATCCCGTTTTCGAAGCTAGGTTTTACGAGTATGTATCAGAGTTCTCCCACGTAATTGAGACAACGCAACTATATTTGAACATCACCAAGCGGCCAATATTAATTAGTCTGTTTCACCGCTTTGCCATTGGCCGTCTAAACTCCATCTGTGTGTCTATGGCTACCAAAATATGATCAACCCATCATCACATGTCACCGAAGCTTGTCTCAATACAAACCTTTTAGTGTGCATACCCTCTCCTTCACAGCAAGGCAAGGCCATTCTGCTATACTGGAATGTCAAGAGCAACCACCATAGGCTATACATCCTGACACATTTTTTCTGCTCGTACCTGAAGGCGTTTGATTCCTCTCATTTCGCATCATTTTTTTTTCTCATTCCATCATTCATGACCGAATGGGCAGAAAGAAGCGCACAGCTAGTCGAGATAAGATTGAGTAACACAAGGCGAAGACCAAAGGCATCTGAAACCCGGAAAGGAAAGCCTGACTGCATAGTGCATCTACTCTGGGACCGAGATTTATTATTGTTTCGTCTTATAGTTTTGAAAATACCTAGCCAGCCACGAGCTGGCTCGGTCATCTATAGCTTGGATTTAATAAGGAAGCGTGCTCGGTCTTTTTCTCTTCTGTTTTTTTCTGCTGATGTTTATTACAACAGGTTGGTTAGGGTCAACGCCAACATAGGATCCGCCTTGTTGGAACTGGTTTTAAAGGGAAGTACATTCGAAATAGTAACATCGTCGGTGCTCGGGAGTTACTGCTCATGGCAATGGCAGTTGTGTTCCTGGCGACGTGTGAAGAGTGAAGAGTGACAAGTTGTAAGACTGTATAAGTGGTCATGGGGATAAATACCCTTTACTACCATGCCGGGTAAGTTGAGACTTGATACGCCATTGTTCAATGTTTTCGGGACCAAAGTCCACTTTGACGATGGCCAGTCTGTTACAAACTCTTTCGGCAAACTGGGACGGACAGTCCGATCAGCCGATCCGTATAAGAGGCAGTATATTCCAGTGACATTGCAGCGTAACAACCCGCACAAGATTTAGACATAATTCAGGCCCAGACTCCAAACCACTCTATTCAACGTCTCCTTGCAAGAACGATTTGCCCCCCCCCCCCCCAAGTTCCAGTGGTGGATAAGACCATTTGGGTCCCAACCTAGTATTGCAAAAGGGTGACGATTGATTAATCCCATCAAGAACTTGGAGCAGAAATAAGCAGAAACTCCATGAACCTGTGGGCTAAACAGGTATATCCTTGATCCGCGAGAGAAGACTCCAGGACACTCGCGGGATAAAGGTACACAAAGAGTATCTGATGAGCAATATTTTACGTCAAAACTAAGAAAGAAAACTGAGAACAATGCGACCGGATGAGTAAACAAGTGGAAAGGAAAGCCGTCGAGGGTGTACTATGTAGACAAGGTCTAGAAAGCATTGAGCAGAATGGCTGATACAGGTCTTGGCTCGGGGAATTGCATTAGGCAACACAGTCCCAGGCAGTTGATCCAAAATCTAACAAGTCAAAACAGGAACTCGAATGGCTGAAAAACCACAGTGCGACGAGATGATACAGCTCCACGCTATCTAGTCGTGGATACCAAACATCTTTCGCAACGCACCAAACTTCTTCTTCTTGGTTTGTTGAGGCTGCTGTGACCCTGTCTGAGCAAATTCGGCGGGAATTGGTGGAACAGCCTCATTGACATCAACTTCAGCATGGCCAAGACCAACCATGCCCTGCGACGTACTTCGACGGCGCAAGAAACTGCTCATCTTCGAGGGTGCGACTCCGCCAGCAGTGGATGGTCGAGATGGCTCACTTGGTCTGCTGTTCGCCGTACCAGGACCCTCTTCGTCAGGCAGCGGCCAACTGGGACCGCGCTTATGGAAAGAATTGCTGCGGAGCTGAGCTAATTCTTCGGGGCTTCGTTCCAAAACAGTATCTTTTCGTGCCACACTCTCACCCACGTCCTTTGAAATCTTGTCTGACGTGTCCTTCTTGCGGCGGAGGATGGACATAAAACTACCTCGGCGAGAAGCAGCAGGTCGAGGCATGTCGTTCTGAGGCAGAGGCTCTAGAGTGCCACGACCGGATCGGCTTCGCCGGATTGATGACTGTCCATCGGGCAAAGACCCGCGCTTGGGCTGTGTAAGCCCGCCATCATCGCCAGGAAGTTCTGGTGATGCCACCATGCGACTCGGGATGCTAGATGTTGGTTCATTACCATTACGAAGTGACTTGGGTAAGCCCTTGCTCTTGGGCAATGGTACAGGCTCCTCATCGTCACTGGAGTCAGCAAAGCGGCTTCTGAAGAGCGATGGGCCACCGTCTTCTTCGTCACTGGAGTCGGCAAAGCGGCTCCCACCCTTGGACTTCTTGCCAAGTCCTGAGGGCTTCTTGAAACTGCCTATTTTCAAACGTGAGCTGGCAGAGGTTGGTCGATCGCGCAGGGACTGGTGCATACGACCTGGGCTACCAGTCATTGATGATCTAGCCTCGGGGGGCAGAGACGAGAAAGAGTTTCTTCTGAAGCCCGGGGGGGAGAGAGAGCGCAAGCTGAAGCGCTTAGCAGGGTCTGAGGGCGAAGATGGTTCGCGCAGACTTGGCCGCATTGACATTCGGAATTGATGCGCATCACTCGACGCTGATCCAGATCTCTTGCGCTTAAAGCTGCTCTCGCTGTCGTCGGAGCCGCGGCGTCGCAAGGTAGACTTGATGGCTGTCGAGGAGGTCAGGTCATCTGATGACATGTTGCGCTTGTGGTTCTTTGAGAGGCCCTTTGTAGGTGGATGGAGATACGATGTGGGCCTGCCAGAACTGGACAATGTCGGGCGAAGAGCATCACCATTTGATCTGCTGGCTCGCAAAGACTGCCGCATTGATGGGACTGCAGCAGACCCGGATCTTGTGACAGGTGCCTCTGCCGTTCGTTGTCTGACAGCGGGAGTCTTAGTGACGGGCCCATCCCTCATTGACCTCCTCATCCCCCCAGACCTTTCGAGGCCCATGTCTGGTACCGGTGCCGGTGGACCTGCTCGCAATGATTGACGCATTGATGTACGCATCTTGGGGTCTGGAGCGTCTGCGGTAGTCTTTGCTCGAGTTGAAACAAGCGAGGCTCGTTTGGCGGGCTGGACCACTTCCGGCTCCGAATCCTCGTTGCTGTCGTTGTCCCTTTCTGACCACTTGGTACCTGGTTTGATCTGGTAGGACCTCTCGGTGCTCAATGCTGGCGCCGTGACGATCAACGTAGTGTTTGCTGCTTTCTTTGGAGTGCTAGCCTCCTCGCCAGTTTCTGACAACGCTTCAATTTCAAGCTGACGGCGTTTTTCATAGGACAAGCTCTTCCAATAGGCTTTCGCATTTTCCCAGTCGTCTGGCACCTGCGTGTCTTTTCCTTCCGGTGTGGCCATGGCCGGCTGTGTTGGCTCGTCCTGATGTGGTATTGTCGTTGTCGCTTCAGGCTTCTCTTCACCATTCTTCTCGGGCACCTTTTTGGCTGTAGGGCTATCGACGACTGCGTCCAGGGACAGAAATCCGTCGCCATCAACCTCTTCCAGGTCCTCGTATGCGTCGCTGAATCGATCATTCTCGGGTTCTTCATCCTCTTCCGCTATATCAGCCATGACGACGCCAACAACGGCAGGCTCCGCAGCTTGAGTCGGCGTTGACATTTCTGATTCGTCGTCATCGCTGCTTGTTCCGTTTTCGGAGCCAACTTGGTCATTGGGAAAACTGCCAGGAGGGGAAGTGTCGGATGAGTCAGTAGCGCGGGGGCTAGGTTGGGACACTGAGATGGTGGGCACGACTTCATCCGCCTTGCGCTGCGTACGAGTGTTTTTGGTCGGGGTGGTAGGGCCGACAGGTACGACTTTCTCGAGTTGGGTTGCAGTTGCTGGTTCTGCGCCATCTTCAGCCTCAGTTGTCACATCAGTGTCGAAGTCATCGTCCGAACTCTCTACGGTGCCGTTCGGGTCTGTTTTGTCCTCAATGAATGGTAAGACGGCTGGGAGAGGCTCTCGGTACTTCGAGATGTTAGCAGCATTCTTCGATGCCAAGTCCTGCGGAATGGCGCCCCCAATCATGGCGTCCGTAGTTTGACGTACACCGGTGGTCGCAGGTCCATTTTCGGCAGCAAATGTACGCTCGGAAGGACGAACCAACGGCCGTTCTTCTGGCTCTTTGACCTTCTTCTCGCGAACGCTGCCAAACTGAGGTAGGGCCGGTCGAGGAGTCATAGTTTCGTCTTCGGCTAGAGTGACACTCTCCTTTTTACCAAACTTGGACACAACACTGTGCCACGGTTTCTTGGTTTGGGGGCTCGGAATCATGGGAGAACCTGTTTCCTGAGGCTGTGCAGCTTCACCAACGACGACAGTGTTCCTGTCATCCCAACTGACTCGCACGCTCTTCTTTCGTGCCAGTGCTGGCTCCCCATTCTCCTGTGAACTGAACCTTTGGCTGCCAGAAGCCTCTGAGCCATCGTCAGATGGGGACACACCCCTGGCATTCGCAGCCAATTTCAAGGCCGACTTTCGTGGCGATAATGATCGGGCCGGTGGTTCGTGCTTAACAACCAGTTGATCACCAGGCGACGCGCCAAAATGGGCGGATCGTGCTGGGCTCTCAGATTGAATTCTGATCTGACGAGCTTTCTTCTTGGGTTTGCTGTCCGGTGTCTGGGCCTTCGCATGGGACACAGTATCGCTTCTTGATATTGTAGCAGCAGAGGCCATGGCACTGTACCCTTGTTTGCTTTTTGGCTCCTCCACTTCTTCGTTCTCCGGCTCTTCCTCTACTACTGACGCCTTCTTGACAAGAGCATGTCTTTCGGTTGTCTGCTCTTCTTCGTCCACGAATGGCTGACTAAGAGCCATGGCTCCTGTCTGCGGAACAGATGATTGCTGCTTGTTCCTGTTCTTGTTTTTCTTCTTCTTCTTCTTCTTCTTCTTTTCTGGAGTGACCTCGGGTGAGTTGACAGCGGCTTCTGCAACAATAGCGGGGACCGACATTGACTTCTGGCCAGTAGCCTCCTCGGATTCGGGTTGGGAAGCACGGCTCTGCGCTGCCTGGTTCTCGAGCACAGGAGCCATGGTTCTTCCACCGACGGTGCCTTTGGTGAGATGCGAGCCTGTTCTATCTAGACTAGCGGTCTTCTTCTTCCTCTTGGGTTTTTCCGATACCTCCTCCTCCACGCTTTGCGAGTGACCTACCGTGGCTTCTCGAGTAACCATTCGTCGCGAATTTGGATCGTAAACGAGAGTATGTTCGTCGACGGAAGCGGAAGGGGACAAAGCCCTAGCTCGGGGGTAAGAAAAATTGATGGAGGGACTGACGCTGCCAGGGCGCGGCTCAGGGACATACGCTGCAGAGTGTATCGAGGCATCGGAGGTTCGGGGGTTGGCGTCTCTCGCGGTGGCACCGCCGAACCATGATGGTTGGCCACCGTCTTTGAGCTTCTGGCTTGCCGTCTTGAAGGGTTGAGTCTGCAAGGCGGGGCCCCTTGAACCCTTTGTCTGGCGGTTAGTTTGATGGTTGGCCATTATCTGGTCAACACTGGGTATGGAGGGGACAGGTGGCACATGCTCCCTTGGAGCTGGGCTGCGACCGGGTGAAGGTGTACGGAAAGTTCGCTCCATCATCGAACCCACACTAGGGGATCTGGTGAGCTCGCGGCGTCCTCTCACACTCCCGGTGAGGGAACTGACGGAAGGGCTTCTCCTGCTGGCTCTTTTTGACTGTACCTCTGCGACATTCGTCGGGGTCATCGGCCGTGCCCTGAGAGCTGCAGCGGCCGCGGCCGAAGACAGGGACGAATTGGAGTCGCGTCGACTCATGAACACCGCTGCTGCTGCGGTCGCGGCACTAGGGTTCGCCGTTTCCCTGGTCAAGGGCTGGAGACAATGTAATTAGCATGGTGTCAGCAGCAAGCGAAAGCGTACATGAGCAGCCAGGCCACATCTCAAACTTTGTAGCGAGCGCCAAGTGGATGTCCATGTGCAAACGTGGAGTGATTCGTGCAGGGATTGAACATTTATTCCCCGGGAACCTAGGGCGCAACTTACTTGGGCGGGAGGCTGCCGCCTCCGTGAGCCTCCAAACATCGTGACTGGTACGACGAGAGAAGAGAGGCGCCGCGGCCGAGAGGGACGGTGAGCTTTCTCAACAGCAGCAGGTGGGCATGAGAGTCAAGAGGTATATGACGTTTGGAGTGAGAGCAGGAGTACCTGACGGGGAAGGTAAGGGGAAGGTGAGGGGAGAACGGAGGATTGAGCAAAGAATAATAGATGGGATAGAATGGGAAAAGAAGAGAGACTGCGGCAGGTGAAGCGTAAGGCAGGGATGGGAAGGGGGAAAAATTAGAACAAAAGGGAACGCTGCTGAAGAGAGGCTCGGCGAGACAAGAGGAACGATGAGGTGAGGTCTAGTGCGAAGTCGTAGCGCATCTCGGACATCTCGGACCGGAGCGAAAGCAGGATGGCAGGCAGACGCACGAGGGTAGCCAACGATGGCAGGTGGGCTGGAAGATCAGGTAATTAGGTTAGTGAGTTAGCATGAGAGTAAGGGCCAAACCAAGCTGATTTGAGTTTTGGTCTGGTCGTTGTCGTGACGGTGACGAGTGAAGGCGAGGTGCGATGTGCGAGAACAGACACTCACTCCCATGTGTCTAGCCAATAGGGGCGCGTGACGCCAGTGAGTTGTCATGAACCAGTCGTCATGCAGAAGCCGTCACATAATGGATCCACCATGACGACACCTACAGCCTACAGACCTCTCCCACGCTTGAGGTCTTGAGTCTTTGATGAGTCTTTTTGATGCTCCGTGCGGACCGGCACCAGCGCTGAGACGGGTTTCACTTTTCAAATCAAGTTCAGTCCATACATATGACAAGAACAAGCAAATTTTAGCGCTCGAGGAAACTGACTGCCTGCCCCCTCCAGTCAGCAACTACATTACATGTATACATGTATTACTCCTTACCTTACAACAATGACGTCTTCCCGTTGCTTCAAGAACACAACTTGACGCAAACGCCACTCACGCACCATATCAAGGGGGTTCGTTAGTCTGTCTCCTCTTTAGGTGTCGCCAATTGTCCAAATCCCCAGAGACGCTCATTCCTTGCCGAAAGTTTTCGCTTTGCTCAATGTTTCCATGTGCTGCTGCTAGCCGATTTGTACTCCGGTACGAGGTGTGCAAGCACCCATCATCACCAGACTCACCACAACGTCGTGCTATACCATCAGGGTGAGAAGTATTTTCTGACAAAATGGGCTGCAAGCGACAAGTCGCCGTTGCCTTAAAGTGGGCATCCTCTTCGCTGCCACGACAACACAGCAATCTAGATGCTCGACCGGGCGACGCCTCGCGACAAGCCCGGGGAAAATAATCAAGTTTCAAATCTCAACTCTCCCACACACAAGGTCGAGGAGTTTGACTTATCGTGATTGTCTCATGTCTTACTCCATGTCCCCATCTGTCTGGACTCTGGACCCGCATCCCTGCTTTTGAATTGAATTGAAGCTCAGCCCCAGACCCGTCTCTACTACTAGATCGATCTAGCTCGGGAGACCAAGGAAATGAAATTACATGCGTTGCCCCAAATAATGGTCTCATCATTCTTCATGGCATTCAACCAGCAAATTGTTTCCAGAAGAGGTACTAATACTTTTTATTCGTGCATTTCCTTCAATTGGTCAACAGGAAACATCATCACGGCCTCATGAAGAGCCGGTCCTCTCGTCGCCATTGCCCAGATGCCGCCGAGCACCAATGACGTAATATTTTCAGGTTCCACCGCCAGCCAATTGTTAATTGTCTCTGCGGAGGGTTACTTCCAAGACTTCAAGAGGCAGGCTGTATTCCTTGTAGGAAATGATATCCAAAACAACGGTATCATTCGGGCGCATTCGTGGCAGAGACTTGGCTGCACTGCTGCAAAGGATGCACCGTCTCGTTCTATCCCGCGATGTAGCTTCCCTCCAATAAAGCTTACCTGTCGCATCACGGTCATCGTCTTGCAATATCAAAATTGACTTGGCGAAAAGTCCTGCTCTCGTCCAACGTAGCTACGGCGGCATATGTCGACATTGTTGTCCGTCTATCAAGTCACAAAGAGTTTGTGTTTCCTGTTGCAGTCAAATTTCGATACCAGTTTACTTATTAACCTGACACATGCGCTGTCTATTTTAACATGCTAGACATTGTGAACTCCCAGGCCCTACTGAGATCCAGTTTCTGTGCTTTTCAGTTTAGCAGTGTGCGCAACACAAAGTGGTATCAATATTAGCCTAAAGTTTAAGCCATCGTTACAATTGTAGACGGACAAGCGCTGGCCAATGCTCGGACTCACGCGATAATTCGGTTCGTGCGCAAGCCGTTCAACGTGCCTATCATCATGTTCCTCCGACAATACGATTCCCCCCTCGTTCAATTTAGAGCCCTTTCCCCACCGATCAGGCCCTACTTTTCTTGTCTCCTTTCCCGAGATTCCAGCGACCTAGGCCGCTGTCGAAATGGCCCGACGTCTGAAGCATGGCTCACATGGCTCCACAACACGGCCCATGCCTGTCCTAGGGTGGAGTGAACAAGCGTGTCAAGATTGCTTACTTGCTAAGTCTTGGCTCGATTTCGCTCCACGTTGCCAGCTTCTTCGCTTGGCGGATCGTTCCGGTCAGGCAATGGATTATGGTGATGCGGCCCAAGTTCGTCATCATACTCTTCTTCCGATTGTGTCGAATGACTGTGATCATGATGTGTTGGAAGCGTTTCATGATCATCTGCCAAATCTGTCGGATGATGTTCATCTCGAGGTTGACCGCTCAAGCCACCCTTATTCGATGCTTTCCCGTTCTTCTTACTTTTCCTACTCTTGGCTTTTGCCTTTTCCAGTAGCCTCTTCCGCTCGGCTTCTTCCTGGCGTTGACGGCGATCTTTTATCTCGTAAACTCGGGTCAAGACACGAGGAGGTTTGCCAAATATCCGTTCATACTCGCAAAACTCGCAGATCCACATGTCCTCAATCTTGGGCGGGTTGTGGTGAAAATTCTCAGCGGCTATGAGTTTTCGTTGACGTGCTGCCAACGCTAATTCTTTCTCTAGGCGCCGGCGAGCTCTCCTGCATGACTGAGCGTTGGAGGCATTGACCGCATCAGCGTTTGAATTATTGATTGCATTCACGTTTGGTGGCATTTCGAGAGTCTGGGAAGGGATATCCTGACGAGACGAGCTGCCTGCTGTATCTCGTAAGCACTGACAGATATGTTGTGGCCTTTTTGCGTGGAGAACTTACCCGGCCATTGCACAGTCCCTGGCACTTGGGAGTCGCATGTAAAAGTGAATTGGGCTGAAGCCGGCGTATTCTTTGGATAAAGAGAAGGTTGTTCAAGTAGACTGACGCTCTCTTGTCCTTGGGGAGGAAGTTTCCCGGCGTTAGCAATGGCGCTGGATATGATGCCACCACATTCGGTCGCTGTAATAATTCAACAGTCAGTAGAAAGCCATAAGTGACTAGCACGTGGTATACCTTGAGCCATAATCACAGATCTCTTGGAAAGAAAGGTTTCTTTCTACAGGGTCTGTTGGGAAGCAGGGAATAGATGGGAGACAGAAGACGGGAAACGCCTGTGAGGAATTAATTTACCTGGGGGCCATTGAATTGCTCCACCTTTTGGCCCTCGGATTGGCCAGGTACTATTACAATCAGGGAGCATTCGCAAGGGGCTCCGGCCGTGTCTGGAGCGTCCCAGCCTGCCTCTCCCAGGTCCTGAAAAACCTTGATTGTTATCAACGTATCCTGTCGATGGGGTATGGCTAGTAGACCCATGATGGGCCCTGTCTATTCCGTGATGGCCCTCACTGCTTGGGGTTGGAGGGCCAGTAGACAAAACAAGAGCATTGATATCACTGCTGAGTCCATGGACCCCATTGACAGACAAGTCTCCAGCAGAGGGTATCTTCCTCTTTTTCTTGTTATTGGTGTTCTCGAATGAATCATAGCCATCGACGGATGAGCTGGCAGAATGTCGTTGTTGGGCAACCTGAGATTCTATTTGTCGAGACAGCTCTTGTTGAACCGATTCTCGGCTACCCCGTGACAAAATTTCCGGACGAGATCGAGTCACCAACATGCTTCGATGCTGCCGGTATTTCTCTTTCTCATCGTCCGAAATGGTGCCGTTCCGCTGCAAGGCATTACTTCGGCCGGTGGCCTCAACACTAGTGCTTCTTATCGGAATTGAAACGTCGATAGTGAAAGGGCTGCTTCCACCCTTCAGGATATAAGGAGGATAGTGAAAGAGGGGCAGAGAGCTTTGCGCAGAAGGCGGGTAGGAGATAGAATCAGCGACTTCTGGAGACAATCGTTCGCGAAGTCGACGTTTCGGCAGCGGCCGTATCGGCCGATCTGGGAATAGAGACGACACGGTATCCGGTGACATCATCTGACTTGGCTCTGTTCGACCCCAAAGAGTTCGCAGTGTTAGCCAGCAAATAACGACAGAGGTAATTAAATTGGGGAGGTTCAAATGTGGTCTAATGGACAAGGCAAAACGAAACCAAGGAGGAAGTGTTATGGCCATGGTCGGGTGCTGCCCCGCACTTCAATAAAGTATAAAGTTCATGACCAGACGCGAAGAGAAAGTAAACGTGTTTTTTGGAGGATGGGTTGCGTTTCTTGAACCACAGGCCGACGTATGGGAAAGAGGAAAGCATACCCATCCAACATGGCTGATCCGAAATCCCACACCCCGCAGGAGCAAGCCCGAATGTCGAGGAAAGCAGCAGTCGGCGTTTGTGGCAGCAGCGTGAAGCGAATACCCCGGCTTGCTGCAGCTACAAGATCGGTTGACGGTCCAGAACTGAACTTTTCAACGCTCTTTCAAACTTGAGCCTCGAGTATCAGGGACGACGGCGTTCAACGCAATCTCGTTTCGGTTGGGCTCCGGGGACGATTCCTGGTCCTCGTTAGTAAATCATTCGTCACAGCGGAGAGAACAATCTCACAAGCTTTTTGCAGCATGCAAAAAGACCACTGCTGGGTGTATAGAGGGGCCTTGAAGAAATGTCGACCTTGCGGAGAATGAAGGTCGTGGCGTTTGGGTCGTGGTCTTACCAAAGAGGACAGGGACACCGCCAGCGAACCAAGAGGAGGGCGGTGGTTCAACAGTTGAGGCAGAGGGCCCGGACAGACTGGGAGGGGATAATGATATGCAAAACCGAATACGTTTGAAGCCAAAGAAGAAGAAGGAGAAGAACGAAAGGCGACAAAGCTACAGGAAGAGCAAACAAGGATTAGATGGATCAGCTCGTCGCAGATGTGGCCATTACCCGTACACTTTCGTTGCAAATGACAGCATTTGATGCCGTCCAGGCTGCTGTGTGTGGTTAGGAGGTGGATGTGCCAGGTCGGTATGCATTAGGTAAGCAAGTCTGACTGACTGCCTGCCGGGTTGTTTGCAATCCATGTCACAAAACTGCATGTTGGAAGGCTGGCACGAAGATGCATGTATACAATGTCACGTCAAAGGGGGGGGGGGTCTTGATCTTCTATTCAAGTTATCCGATCACCTCTCAGGTTGGGCGATACAGGTTCTCCCAGTCATACAATCACAGCCGAACGGGTATCGAGAACTTCGAGCCGTCGATTGATGGGCAGGAATGTCGAAGGCTGGTTTTGGGTTTTGGGGCACCGAGGCCCTGTAATCGATTAGCCGAGTATTTTCCTCGCCCGAGTCTGGCGCGCAAGTGGGTGGCCAGATAATATTTCCCCTCGATAAAGTGCCCCAGTGGCATGGGCCGCATGGCCAGCCAGCCAGTGAGGGCACAGTGGTCTCAGGCTCTGTGCTTACTCCGTACTCGCCGGCGGTACTAAGGCAGCAAGTGGTGCGTGACTGGGGGGGGGGGGGGGTGCTCCAGTCCACACTCACCTGCCGCTGTCCGTGCCGCCGGTCCATCAGTCCAGCAGACTGCGCCGGCCCTCCTCTACCAGCCAAGCCTTCCACCTTCTCCCACGTCCGCGACTTCGCACCTTCGCCTTCCCCTCCTCTGCAATCCCTTCATTGCCATGAGCGCGCTGCTTCGTCCTCTGGCCTGCTACGTCATGACAACTCGCCAATCTCTACTACGTATTCGCTGCTCTTGCCTCACGCCGTCCTCGCCGGTGTGACCAGCTCGCAACCACAAATATTTTCCAAGGTGTCGTGTGGGAGATTGGGTCATTAACATTCCATAAGCTACGAGCTCGATTCTTCTCTGCTTATTGCACTGCCGCGCTATCTTTACGATACACTTTCATTCATCTCAGATCCCAATTACAAATTACCCGCCTGCTAACGAACGAGCCGTACGATCATCTACTCATCGGAGGTCCAGCCGCCCTCCACACACGCACGCCATCTCTTCAATGGCACCTCCGTCGCCAAGGCGATCCTCGAGAGCTCGCGCGACCAATTCTCAGTCCCAACATTCTTCTTCATCTTCAGGAACATCTGGGCGCGTTGAAAGAAGCACCAGATCTGTTAATAAGCCCTCGTCAGAAAAGTCGACGCCAAGCGCCTCCCTCTCCTCAGAACCACTTGACGATTTTGACGATACCCTACTCGGAAGGCGACGCAAACGCGGCCAGAACGACGATAGCGATCGAAATCCACCGATAGATAGCTTAGACATGGCCAATGGCAGTGACAATATGCAAGACGAGGAGGACGAGGCGGTTCGCTGTCTCTGTGGCTCGGAAGATTATCCTGGCCCTCCTCCCGTTGACGGCCCCGACGCCGACATTTTTGCAACCATCGAGCTCACTGATGAAGTCACTGGCTTTTTCGTCCAATGCGACATTTGCAAAGTCTGGCAGCATGGCGCTTGCGTGGGCATTTTCAGCGCAGAAAGCTCACCAGATGAGTATTTCTGTGAGCAGTGCCGCAAAGATTTACACAAAATTCATACTGCAATCAATGGGTAAGTGTCTTCATCCCAACGACGTGCTTCAGTATCATTCTTTTGTGGGTCACAATTGTGCGCGAAACTTGCCAGCAGAAGGCCTTGGTCACATCACACACTGCTTTGAATTTCGGTCCAGCGGGCCAGACGCGCAAGTTTTACGTTGCGTTCCCGCACAATCCACCGGCCAACACTTCCAACATGTAATATCATGCTGACACAAATGTGCATCACAGACAAAAGTATTCAAAATACCTCCCTCTGAATAGACAATCTCGAGCCACATCGAGGGCCACGTCGATCGCGAAAGACGACAAGAATGGACCCAAAACTTCCCGTCCAAGCACGGCGACACAGTCCTCCAAAAGGCGCTCTACGATGAACAGCCGCGATGCGGCCTACGATGACGAACAATTACGCCGAGCCATAGAAGCCAGCAAGGAGGCAGGCGGTAGCCAGGATGCACTAGAGCTAATAACTAGGCGGGCTAAAAGAGGACGAAGTGACAGTGAAGAGTGGGTTTCACTCAATCTCATCCTCCCGGGTCGGCCAAGTTGCAGTACTGATCTTTCGGTATAGGAATAACAATGTGAGTGTCAAGCGCCAACGCACAAGTTCTCGATCTGCCTCCCCGCCCGCTGAGAAGCCCGACGATGTGGAGGGTGATGCTTCAGAAGACGACATGGAAACACGGAACGGGTCCAAGAAAGCGAGGAAAAACAGACATCAGCGGGAAAAATCCGAAAAGGAGGACAAGGATCGTCAACGACAGGAGGCCACAAGCAAACGCAAAGGCCGGGCGGAACGCCGCAGAGCAGACGGTAACAACCCTATCCTCTGGCCTCGCTCACAGATGTCCCTCAAGTCACTAACTTTTTACAAACTGCAGACTCGGATCTTTCAGAAGAGGCACCCTTAGCATCTGCCATATCAATCCAACAGAAGCCTCCCGGGTCACCGACCAAAGAAGAATCGCCTTCACTCGCTCCAGCGCCAGGCACCCCACCCACAACCCATCCGATAAGCGGCAACTCCCATAAGAGAGGAGCTCGAAGCAATAGAAGGGGCAAAGGAAAGAATCAATACACGAAAGATCGTGACGTTGACGAAGGCTCACCACCTGCTCGCTCCATGTCCAGAGACACACAGAAAGGGGACGAAGCAACAACGACGGGCCATTCCAAATCATCTGTCAATGAACTCAAGACCTCAAAGGGAAAGGCCAACATGGCCAACAAGATGAGCATGCTCGACATGAAACGTCGCGTGGCCGCTATCATGGAGTTTATTTCCCGAACTCAAGTGGACCTTGCTGCGGAAGCGTCCCTGAGCCAAAGCTCCAGTGGCCGAGAAACACCCTCGGAAAAACCAGAATCCGCGCAAACAAGCGGCGAAAATGTCAACAGCGATGCGCCAGGTCCTCTTGACACGACTCGGTTCAAGGACTTGAACTGCATAGAGATGATGGATGTTCTGACACGAGATATGGTTAAATGGCAGAACCACTACGCATAACAGTTGTCATGAAGTTGGTTCAACCCATGATCCACATAGGTTGAAAGAAACTGAAATGCCCCGTCGCTTTTCACTTTGGCATTTGGAGTTGGATTTCATTCACGCGGTGTGAACTTTTTTGTATGATTCTGGCATGAAATATCGAATGACGGCGTTGAATCGGTCCTTGCATCGTGTGGGACACGGCAAAATATTTGAGAACGGATGATACGGCAACAGTAACAATTGTACTGCACATTTGAAAGATCTACCACAGACGATCCAGATGTGTACAGGACGGAGCTATGGGCCCAAACTTTTATTGCTGTCGTTGGATTTGGTTCGTCTGGGATCCGTTCTCGCCCACCGGGGGGTTTCTTTTTTTCTTCTCTCATTTTTTTCTAATATACCCTGTTTGAACTTTGGGTGGGCAGATCACTCATGTCATTTGAAGGTCAGTAAACGGCCGGGGAGTTGTCAATCACAAAATCTTTGTTGTCTTTGTCAGCCCGTGATAGAGGCTGCATGACGGTTCATTCCATCAATACACATATTGTAAAGTTAGTCCTTGTCTTCCAGAGGCTGATCCAGAAAAAAAAAAAACCCCCCGGCCATGCTGCTTTGGTGCCATTATTCTCCCGTTTTGTCTCGCTTCCTTGCCTCTTTATGTGCCTTCTTCGCCTGGTGTAAGCTGAGAGCCGGCTGCGCCAACATCAGCTCGTGAGCACGAATATCGGCCTCCCCCAAGTCATCCAGGACATATCTCCCGAGCTTCCCGTCTCGCCAAATCGAAAGCACTCTCGCAGCTGCTTCTTGCCAATTCGGAAAGCCGCCGGCTTTGAGCTTCCCGTCCCGCTTCGCCACAGCCGTGAGGAACTCGTTGACATCGTTAGTGGGCTCGCAGTAGCGACTGTAGAGCGCAGGGTCCCACTGGTTCATCCGAAACAGCAAGTAATCAGCAAGGACTTCGTCCGGGATAAGGCCCTTTTTGATCCCATGCGCAAGAGCAACTTTCAACATGGTCTCCCCATCATGCACGTACGGCTGAAAGATGCCGGGCGTGTCCAGGACAAAGACGCCGCCTCCCACGCCGCCCTTGTCCTCCGACTCGACGATGCGCACCGCCGTGCCGACCTTGCGCGTGACGCCAGCCTGGTCGCCCGTCCTGGCTGCCTTGGTCTTCTTCCCCGGCGTGCCGACCCTGCGCAGGGCATTGAGGAGCGTGCTCTTGCCGACGTTCGGCATGCCGACCACCAGGGCGCGCAGGCCCGTCAGGGAGTCGTGCTGCTCGGCGGCGTGCCTCAGCCGCCTCAGCAGCGCCTCGGTCGCGGCAGGCTTGTTCTTGTCCCAGAAGACGACCTTGTTGCCGTGGAGCCGCCGCAGCGCGTGTCTCGCGCGGGGTGTGTCGGTTCCCAGGTCGGACTTGGTGTACACTAGGACACGCTCTCGGCCGGCGACGGTGCCTTCCAGCGTCGGGTTCTGCGTGGAGAGGGGCAGGCGGAAGTCGCGGCATTCTAGGACGAGGGAGATGGTCGAGAGGAGGGACCTGATCTTGTTTGCGCCGGCGTGGTGGTGGCCTAGGAAATAGGTCTTTGGGATGGACGAGGGGATGCCGAAGGAGGCGCGAGGCACGAAATGCGCCATTGTGGAGGATGGCTATGATTTCAGGAATTTGAAAGACATTTTTTTGGTTTTTTTTTAAATTTGTTTCTAACCTGCCACCGTGGTCTCGGGAATTCCAGATGTCGGTTTTGTGAACCAACCCATTTGTTGTATAAATTCCAATGTCGATGCTTAGTCAGTGGGCAGGGGGGAGGGGTCAAATGGGGCCACGTGCCGATAAGATAAAGGGGGAAAAATTCCAAGTGGCAATTGAAAAGGAAGCTTGACGTCATGGGTTGGCCAAAGTTCCCAACTTTTGAATCTGGTGAATCACTGTTCAAACTGAGTTCGCAGTCTTTGGTAAAACAGACGTTAAAACTCACCCCCCTTTGTACAATTACGATATAATGTGGACGCAACAAGGTCCCGGGGCACTCAGTCCCTCACTTCCCACCCTGCATCCACCTAGTACCCAGACTCTTTCCATGCCCTGATGAGAAAGAGCCCTCCGATCTGATGAGAAAGGAGCTCAATGAGCCAGGACACCGAGGTGTGTTGGTTTAGTGCTATTCTGGCTTCGCCTTTGCCTGTTCTTGCTGGCTTCATGCCTAGGAATCTTGCCTAGATGCGTACATTTGCATGTTCACACGAAATTCGGAAGGAGGCACGGGGGCAACGATGTGGTTTAGACAAGACAACAACCTGCGTGATCCGAAATGGTAAAAAGTCTTGATCGTCTAGAGTCTCGTTCCTGGCTTGCTAGGCTTTTGAAATAGGTGCAAGAGCTGGTACATTGTCGCTCATTATACCTAACATCCCAAATGATTCCTTTCTTGGTGGAAATGATACACCCTTGTATATGGCGGGGGGGACATGTTCCACTCGCGCCCATCCACCGTCCACCGACTCTCAAATCGGCGGTTTTGATATCTTGCCCCTTCAAGCCCATAGCAAATCAAGTCAACAGGTAGCGTTGTCTCCCGCCAATCTAAAATGCAGGCGACACCAAGCAAGCGCTTAGCAAATTCGAACATGCATGATGCAATTGGGGGGGTGATTGCGCTTAAACACAAACAAAAGAGAAAAGCGTGGAACAGAAAAGATCTTGCAAGTCGCATGTTAGGTCAGATGAACAAGCCCTAAAGAGAGCTGGGTATCTTGATCAACCACTTCGAGGTGTTGTATATCGCGCTACCTCTTCCTACATCCTTCGTACAGCTGTTGATTCGTATGTCGTCGCAGTACTGTGTATTTATTATTTTCATCTTCTGGCGCGTCCTGGTGGGGGTCTCGGTGAGGAAAAATATGGCAAAACTCGAATACAGGAAATTTTGGCAAAGAAAGCAGGTTCAGAAGAAATTGTTCGACAGGGGTCGCCTTGGACGCAAATCGTCGCTCGTCCCAATAGATAGGTTCGGTACCTGGCATGGTTCCAGGACGGGTTGTGGTTGAGTATGGGTGATTGGTGCGTCGTAATTATATATGGATATATATGGTGCCATATGAACAATCACCATGGCTGGCCAATACCACGTCTATCCCCTGATGTTCTTGAAAAGATCATTGCCGAGGCTGCCCTCATCTTTTTCGAGGTCCTTAAGCTCGGGGATCATCGGAGGAGGGGGACCGGCTTGTTTCCTGGGTAATGTGCTGTCGTCGAGCAACACGCTGGAACGCTTGGACTCGCCACCTCTAAAGAGCTTGAACCAGCTGTTCCGTCTCGATTTTCGCCCGCCCATGAGGCTGCTGGTACAACGACTCGGGGGTCTGCTGCCATTGTCCAACGAGGTCAAGTTGGTCAAGTTGCCGTCTGTAAAACTGGCATTCAGCATATTTTTACTAAACAGTCTGCGGAGGCTGCCCTGCCGAGCAGAGACAGCGGGGCTCAAAGGCGCCTCGTCGGCGATTCGTTTGGATTTAATGCTATTACCATTTGGTGATGTAGACTTGTCAGTCTGAGATTCATTTGCGACCCCAATCACAAGCCCATGATCACTTCGGTTCCCATTCCCATTTGCAGTCGCATTGTGGACGATAGCGACGGGTTTCCTGGTGGGAGGTGTCTGTGGAGGCGTTGGCACCTTGGGAGACACAGGAGGAGGCGGAATATTGGTGCCGTCGGTGATGCTACCAAAATTCAAATCAAGCATAGGAAGCTCAAAGCGAGGCTTGGCGGAACCATTGACGTGTGCAGACATGGCTGAAATTTTCGAGGAGCCCCGGGTACGAAGAAAAAGTGTCGTGGCAAAGCAATTCGAAAGCTGCTCCAAAGAAGGGATCGTGAGTGAGTCGTGACGGATGAGTATCAGGTTGCTGGATAGGGAACTGAACTGGACGGATAAGAAGGATGACTGATCAAAGTTGCGAGGTACTAATTATCGGGAAGATGGAGGAAGGGCCACAAGGAAAGGGGAACGTTGTCGTTGTTGGCCAGGATGATTGTGAAAACTGGAGCCCTCGTCGGCTTGTGGATCGGATCACTGGGCACTGGGGCACTCACTGGGCACTCACTGGGCACTGGGGTCCAGTCTGGTGCTGGGATGGCGCCACAGCGCGCTGATATTAGCGAAGGAGGCCAGAACGGAGCAGCTGTGAATGTGACGTCTCTGGGTCTGGCACTTGATCAGTGATGTGAGAAGGGAATTGTAGAAGGGAATTGTAGAAGGGTGAATTGCCCAAATCCCAGCGGCAACAATTGCAAGAGATGGGGCAGTTTTGGGCAGTTTTGGGCAGCTCGAGTTATTAATAGTACGAGGGGATGGATGGACTGCGATCTGCAGGTTCGTACTTGTTGACCGATGGCCACGATGCGCCCGCCACTTTGCTGCGACGTGATAATACGATGCGCCTGCACCTGCGCCTGCACCTGCGCCTGCACCTGCGCCTGCACCTCCCAGATGTTGATCAGCCCAGCTGCAGTTTTAGGGTTTCAAGCGGCACCAGCCGAGGCTGGGAAATGCCGTTCGTTCCACTAGCCCTTGATGCCAACGCCCTTGATGCCAACGCCACTGATGATATTGGCGGCTCGCAGAGACGGAGGCAGAGGGAATCAGGGAATTGTGGCACCGTTAACTGATTTCGTTTGTTTCTTTGTGCGTTCTTTGTGCGCGGACGGCTGCCACAGTGAAGTGGCTTCAGCCACGGCCGATGAAGTCGCCCTACATAGTGTCCGTGGACGACATGGCATTGCTGTTTGTGAACCCACGTGGTATTTTATTATTTATTATTTTATACCTTGGCACGTATCTTGCAGCTCAGGTCGGTGTTGACCGGTCATGTAGCTGTTTGATTCACCGCGTTTCGCTGCAGATAGCCGCCATCAGAAGTACAGTGACAGGTGTACAACATACATCAAGTAGCCGAGGCCGGAGCCTGTGATTTTGACTTGGTTTGCTAAAAGTACTCCTCAGACTCCCAGGTGAATAAAATGAAAAATGGTCTTCCTGATTCGCTTACCCATCGCTTGTTTTTTTTTTTTTTTTTTCGCATGACCTTTCTCTTATCAAGATTTCGCCCTTTGCGTGTTTTGCATCTGCTCGCAAGCAAGACAGAAGGAAGAAATGTCGAATTTGACCTTGAAAAGCAGCCCCACAAGTCCACATTATGTGATGTTTGTGTGACGTCCCGTCCCGTCCCTGTGGCTCAAACGTCATTGACAGACGCATCCGAGGACGGGCCGAGAGAGCAGACGAAGCTCTCTCAACCACGGGTTCGATAACCAAGACTGCAGAATCTGCAGCAACCAACGGCACAGCGAATTGAGTGCGACACCTGCCATCGCACAGCTTGACAATGGCAACCCTAAAGTGTCTTGGATGGTATTCGCTACCATTGCATTCTACACGGCCATCGGCCAAGCTTCAATCCAGCTGCCTGAGCAGACTGCCCAGATCATCAATTCGTTGCAAATCGGGTCCTTACGGCTACACGCAGGCGAAAGCTCTGGTCTACTCCAAGCACGGAGAGCCATCAGACGTTCTAAAGTTAGTCAAGCCTGGAACATCGGGGCGCCTGGCCCATTCTTACGCCGCCTTCTAATGCTTGCTACTAGACTTCACACACACTCCATCTCTCCATCGATCCCGAGCTCATCCGTCCTCGTCCGTACACTTGCCGCATCAGTCAACCCCGCCGATATCAACACCGTTCAAGGCACATATGGATCGAAACAGCCCATGTCTTCGCTCATTGGCACATCTGAACCATCCGCCGTGCCTGGCAACGAGGGCGTCTTCGAAGTTGTCTCCACTGGCGGCTCATCATCGTCACTGAAAAAGGGCGACTGGGTGATCCCAGCCGCACAACAAATTGGCACTTGGCGAACACACGCAGTTTTCGGGGCCAACGACGTTCTCAAAGTTGACAAGGATAGCTTAACCCCCACACAAGTTGCGACAGTCAGCGTCAACCCTTGCACTGCGTATCGAATCCTGAGAGAATATGGCCCGAGTGCCGGGCTGAAGACTGGCCTGCCAATGAGACCGCTTGAGCTCGGCGGCGGCGAGTGGTTCGCTCAGAACGGGGCCAATTCCGGCGTGGGACGAGCAGCCATTCAATTTGGTAAGCTCTGGGGCTTGCGAAGCATCAATGTCATTCGAGACAGGGATTCAATGGAGGAGACCGAGGCGTTGAGGCAGGAGCTCATCGGCCTGGGCGCGGATGTTGTGGTACCAGAGTCACAGTTCTTGTCAAGAGAATGGAAAGATCAACTTGCAGAGATGACTCGCGGTGGGCGTGAGCAGGTTGGGCTTGGACTCAACTGTGTGGGCGGAAAATCTGCCACCGCCCTGGCGAGGTCTTTGGGCGAAGGAGCATGCTTGGTTTCCTACGGAGGCATGTCGAAGCAGCCGGTCGCATTACCACTGGGGCTGCTCATCTTCAAAGACATTCGGTTTGTGGGGTTCTGGCTCTCGAAGTGGAACCAGAAAGACCCTGTTGGTCGCAAACACATGGTTGACGATATTCTCAATCTCATGCGCCTGGGGCATTTCAAGGATGTGCCCGTCGACGAGATCGAATGGAACTGGGATACAGAAGAAGCTGCGCTGAAAGAAGCCGTGCAGGGAACACTCAAAGGTTTCAGAAAAGGCAAAGGAGTCTTCTTGTTTGGGGAAACATGAGATTCAGTCAGCGACCGCATGGCGAAGTTGCATACGGATTAGACAGGCTGTATTTGTCAATGAAGAACAATGGACCAGAGGACAAAGCTTTTGCGTTCAAGCACGGCAACTTGTGCACGGATTGCTTGCTGCCCCAATTTGGCGTGCACCCGAATGCACCCGAAAGCACAAACACATGAGGCATCGTTGTTCCACCTACTACGGGTCCGTAAACCTTGTCTCTTTTAAATCCGTAAAGACAGCAGGAACCAAGTTGGGTTGCAGCCGGCAGTGGCGTCGCGCAGAGACTTGGCATTTCTATCGTATCGCATCGCATCCCTTTCCCCCCCCCCCCCCACATGATCCTTGGCTAGTCTCATCTACTTTTTTGCCTTACTTCCACACTCCGATCGGGGCGGGCACGACTCCATCCAGAAAAGGAAGCTCACATCTCGAATCTCGAGATCCAGGCACAGAACCACAGAACAGACATCTTCGACTTCCTCGCTGCTTGCTCACGACCAAATGCGCTCCCAGCCGCAGCTCGGGCAGCATGGTCTGGCCCAGATTTCGAACTCGACGTCGACGATAAGCCGAGAAGCTACCCGGCGCAAAGGCACTGCTGACACCCATGCTCTCATAAACACAGTTCGCAGTGCGTTCAAGTCGATACCGCTCTTGGCCAACGCATCATTGTCGGCATGGCGGTTTGCCAAACCACAGGGGTCCTGGAAAGCCGAGGTTGCTCAGTTGTTCACTCCTTCAAGGCGCAAGAGAAAGCGAGGCGAAGCTGTGGACAGTCCGCAGCACGTCTCTGTCAAAGACGAAGAAGCCTCGCCCGGGAGTGTGAAACGACTCAAGGTGACAGGAGCATCACCTCGTACACCCCGCACACCTCGTACACCGCGCAACAGTAGGAACGGTCCGCTCAACAGTGCGCCTACACAGCGGCACGACGTGGTCGTTTTCGGCTGCGGAGAAGACGGAGAATTGGGCCTGGGGAGCATCAAGTACGAGAAGAAGAACCCGGCTGTGGCGGACAAGCCTCGCATCAACCATCTGCTGCGTGCCGAGGATGTTGGCGTTGTCCAGGTGGCTGTTGGGGGCAGGCATTGCGCCGCGCTCACCCATGATGGGCAGGTCCTGACGTGGGGAGTCAATGACTCCAGGGCACTCGGTCGGGATACCAGGTGCCAACATGCAAAACACAGAGACAGAGATACAACCGACTTGAATCCTCTCGAAAGCAGTCCCATGCCTGCTGAGGGATTGTCGCGCTCGGGATTGAGCATTGCGCAGGTCGCCGCTACAGACAACGCCACATTTGCATTGACGGACGCGGGATTCGTCTATGGTTGGGGAACATTCCACGTAAGAACATGACGCCCTGGCCCTGGTCTGGTCTGGCTGGATGCTGACTTCTTCTCAAGGCAAGCGATGGTGTATACGGCTTCCTACGAGAGAAGATGCAGAAGAGAAAGACGCCCAAGTATGACTCAAGGTTCCAGGTCGCGCCGGTGCGGATCGAGGGCCTCAGAAACATCAAGGAGCTCTCAGCTGGCATGAACCATGTCCTTGCGCTGACCGAGTCCGGGGATGTCTACGCATGGGGATCTGGCCAGCAAGCACAGCTAGGTCGCCGGCTCGTCCAGCGCCACCAATACGAATCACTCACTCCCCGCATGGTCGATCTGCCCAAGAAGGGCATTGCCAAGATATTCGCCGGCTTCAACCACAGTTTTGCTCTCGATCGGCGGGGCCAAGTGTGGACATGGGGTCTCAACAACTTTGGCCAGACGGGCATTCCAGCCAACGACGAGAACCTACACATTGGCAATCCCACCCTGGTCCAGGGTCTGAAAGGCTATGCTATTCTCCATATTGCCGGTGGTTTTCATCACAGCCTGGCCTGCACAGAAGAAGGGCAGGTCCTGGCCTGGGGGCGCTGCGACGGCAGCCAAATGGGCATGAGCACGTCTACGATACCAGACGAGAAGTTCCTCTTCGATAGTCGCGGACGGCCTCGCATACTATTGAATCCCACCATTATCCCAGGTAAAAAAAAAAGTTCTTTCTTCTGCCCAGTCTCGCGCATGAAACTAACACGTTGCGTCCAAGGCATCACCGCCACCTTTGTCGCCGCCGGCATCGACAACTCCCTCGCCATAGACACCAACGGCACCGTATCATCCTGGGGGTTTTCCGAAAACTTCCGCACCGGCCTCGGCACCCAAAAGACTGTCCATGTGCCCACTGAGCTGGTTGGCAAGGGTGTTGCCAACAAGGCCTTTACGTTTGCTGGCTGCGGGGGGCAGTTCACCATCATGACTCGGCCGCACGTGTGAGGCTCTTCGTCTTTCACTTTTGTCTTGTATCCTTCTTTTTTCCCCTTTCGTAGATCATGGTTCACGACGATGATGAATGTTGAGAAATTATGTGCCCATTTCAGAGAGAATCATGTTTAGAATTGCTGTTGATGACAATGACGGCACAACGCACAACGTTGCTTGGGGGAGGGAGCTCAGTTGCTTTGCTCACCATTTGCTTTCACGAGGCCTGTACATTTTCTGACACACCGGGGGAATTGGCCTACGAGTCTATACAAGTTTTGGTCAAGTGTAAATGTGGGCGTAAATAAGTACGTTCAAGGTCGTCTGAGCCGTCATCTGCATGTGGGCGTGAACAAGTACATTCAAGTTTGTCGTCTGAGCCGTCATCTGCATGATGTCGAATCCTAGTGGACGGGTTTCTGCGTTTCGGCACTGCTGCCTTTTAATAGCGAGTGGGGGGTCCATGGACCGAGATGAACTCTCCATCTTCTACTTGTTCGGATGGGGAATGAAATGCCAGGCTCGTTGTTCATAATAAACAGGAATGAATGAATGAAGGCGCAACGGTCAAGTCATCTCAAGACAGCACGAAGACGATGCAGCGCGGGGTAAAGTGTCGGACCAAGGACCAAGGGGGGCGGTAATGCATTACTTGATCATCATGACATCCTATCTACTACGCGCGCAACGCCTGTGCCCACTCGTGAAGCTTGTCAATGACGACGGGAGCAAACGCCGTGAGCGTTCCCTCTATGACATTCCCAAAGTACAGAATGGCCTCCTCCTCGCTGAGCTCCAGGTGAAACCTCTCGCGCACCTTCAGCACCGCCTTGTCGGGCTCCAGTCGGATGTCGGGGATGTTGGCGTGCAGCATGAGGCCGAACAAGTTCAGGATCAGGTTCGAGGACTTGCGGAGGGCAGTGTACGCGAGGAAGCAGTACTGCTTGAACCTGTTGTACAGCTCGGAATTGGCGCCTCCCATGCATTCCACCATTTCTTTGGACAGTTTCATGAGCGGGGCGAAGGGTTTGGGGTCCCGGCCGAGGATGAAGCCAAAGTCGGCGTGGAAGAAGTGGCCATCGGGGGCCAGGAGGAGGTTGTCGAGGTGGCGGTCGCCGACACCGAGGATGTACGTAATCACGCAGTACCCTGCACACGACTTGATGTACGTGTCCAGAGTCTCTTGCCGCACGCCCAGGGGTTGTTTGTCGTCGGGGTTGTGGTGCTTGAGGTATGCCAGTGCCGGGTTGGTCCGGTATTTGCTGGCGATTGCCGACAGGCTTTGAGATTGAACAAACTGCGAAGCACCGGCCGTGGTACTTGTCGCCAGAATTTTGTACGGCGACAGTTTCAGGTCGAGATTCTCCTTTTGAAGGAGCTGGTCCATGAGAGTAATGATTTGGATGACGAGTTGATCCTGCCGCAGATCGTCACCTAGCTTGAAGATGATGGGGTACGTGCTGCCGCTCGTGGTCTTGAAGGTACATTTGATGGGGTTTAGCGACGACTTGAACACGGCAACTTGGTCTGGCACCACACCGGTGATCTTGACGGACGGATCCAGGGGCATTGGCAGGGGAGGATCAAAGGCAAGCAGCTCGTTCTTGGCATCCGCCAAGAATTTCTTGAGACGATCGACCTTCTTGGCAATGGACTCGCCCGACGCCTTGATCTCGCCCGCAATCTTGGACAGTATCGCCACCATTTCGGCTTGTCGCAAAAGTGTTTTCCTGTCCTCAGTCCCCGTGGGCTGTTTGACCAGCTCCAGCATGAAGTCATACGCAACCTTGCGATATACGTTCCTGTTGTCGATGCCCTGCTCGGGACTGTGGTCGTCACATTCGACCATGAGGTACCAGTAAAAGTAGTTGCCCAGCATAAAGTTAGCCGCGGCTCGCTGGATGAGGAACCGTGCCAGGGACGAATCCTGGGTGCTGCTCTCTTGTTCCGAGTCGGTGGTTATATGCTCATACTTGAGGGCTTGTACGAGCTGGAGGAGGTACAGCAGAAGCTCTTGGTCGTCGGCTTTTCGAAGACGGTCCACGGCATACGATCGTACGGCTGGATTGTCGAATGATGGCCCGAGCAGCTCGAGAGCATCATCTACGTCAATTTCAGTCCATCGACCGAGCACTTGTATGGCTTGTTTGGACTCGCTCTGGTCGCTCCAATTGACGGACTTGACGAATTTGGTCAAGGCGCGCTTGTCCCGAGTCAAGTGATATCTAAACTTCCACACCAAATCGGCCTCCTCGGGCGATAGGACATGCGTTGGCGAATATGACATGATCAGATTGAGCTCGTCGCGAACTTTGGAGTTTGGCTTGAGGTCCTTGTCCAAGATTCCATGGCGGTGTGAGCTTCGGAACAGACGCCTATGTTTCGCCTCGGCAGGATTGTCTCTCTGCCCGACTTCTGGGTCATACACCTTGATCAATCTCGAACCGAGTCCGTCGGAGCTTTCCCCCACGGCGTTGATGCCTGGCCCAAATTGAACCTGGGGCTTCTGGAGCGGCAGTGCTCCTTGAGATGCTGAGAGCGGCTTCAGAGCTGATATCGGCGGAGGATCATATTCGTGATCGGCGAACACGACTGGGAAATCGAATCGCGGCAGCTCAACGTTTAGCAAAAACGCGGGCGTGTCGTTGCGTCCATCGTCTGCCTCGTCACCGTCACTATGAGACTCGCCCTTTATGGCGTCGTCGTTCCCATCGTCTCTATGGAGAGCTCGCTGTCGCTGAAGCATCTTCATGGAAGATTTGGCTGCTAGAAGGCCCCTTTTTTCAAAGCTCCGGAACACCATCTGGTCAAGCCAATCCACTCGAGGTATCTCCCCCATTTCGTGTTTCTTGAACAACTTCTCCATTCTGTCCAACTCCTCGGCGTCCTTGTCAAGGAGAGGACCGCCTCCATTCTGCAGGGTCGCCTTCTTCTTGGTCGCAACCAAGGCGGGTGTGGCAATGTTGTCGGTTCCGTCGGCAAATCTGTGTCTGTGAACCAGGCACTTCAGCCGCCCTTTTTGTATTTGGTTGTCGCTATCGAACATGGATAGCGTTGTCCCTCCAAAGGGAATGGAATGTCCGACCGCCTTCTTGCCGCCCGTTGGTGATAGATCCCATATTGTGATGGCGAGGCGAGCGTTTGCTGGGAGTGACTTGTATGTTATCGGCAACTCCAGCCACTCGTTCCACCTGAGCATCCCGTATCTTGTCAGTATTCTTTACACACGCGCATTCACCGGAGGGGCGGGATGAGCATGTGATGCCACGCACTTTCGCTCGGATCGGAAGGGCTTATATGCTGTTTGCACAGGTACGGTGAGAGGTTTCGAGCCGGCCCAGACTTGAACGGTCACAAAGAGATCGGAATGCGGGCTATGAGAAGGAGAATAAAGTCAGTCTCGCCATCTTCAGAGTTATAGTAGCGGTACCATTGGCACAAGCTTGCTCACCTGGTGTTCGAGCCGACATGTCGAAGATCCGGTCTCTCGAGAAGGGTGGAAAACTTGACTGGGGGTTCTTCCCCTTCCAGATTGATCCTGGAAATGGCTGTTAGCAAGACAGCGGGGATGTTTGCGTGAGCAGCAATAGCCGAGGGAAAGCTGAGGAGGCAGGCATACACTCGAACACTGACTGGATGGTCTACATCCTTGGATCCCGCGAAAGAGAAGGGGTCCATTCTCCCGTAGTCAGCCATGGTGACGGCTCATGACATCCTGGCGGCCTCCTATTTTATTCGGTAGAGAAGGTGTGCCCAGGTGCGCGCGCTGGAATATTTAAGTCGTCGAGGTGTACGGACGTAGGAGTCAAGTTGAAAGTTGCGAAGCTCGACGTGGCGTCGCAGCTGGTTGCAGACTTGCAGTGACGTATCTTATCCAATTGGTGGAGGGACCACCCTATAGAAGCTAACTTAAACTCACCTCATGCGAGCAAATGCCAAACAAACCCTTAAACCCCACCTCAAGTCATCAATAAGAAGAAAAGACGTATAGCTTCGTTGTAGAATACATGATGGCACGCGGGAACCTGATGCGCGACAACTCCTCGCTTCAGATGAGCGCTGCGTAGCTCTCACTACCATGGCCGTTGGCATGCATGTCTGAGACGAAAGATGCGTCCCAACCCTCCCTACAATCTGAAATGTGCCATGGAAGAAGATACGTCACAATCACCGGCCACAGGTTGTTTGTCTGAATTGGGACTCGAGTCCAAAGCCATGTATGCATGTAATCCGTATGTCACAGCGGGTATCTATCTACCGAATTCTCATCTTCTTCTCAACAACGCCAGTTTTTTCTCATCGGCCAACAGCAACAAACACTTCCCTCTCGCAATTTACTTCTTCCCCAGCAAATGCCATTGAAACACCTTCCTGAACGTTTCCTTGGCGTTCCCCTCGATGACCTCGCCATGGCAGGGGATCAGCGTGGTAAAGTCCCACTGGTCAATCACCCTGATGCTGTCATTCAAACTGTTGCGGTCCTTGGCGGCAAGATACCAGTTGAAGCGCTTCATCCACGTCGCGTCGCCGGCGGTGCTCTGCGCACCCTGGAACAGCTTGTCGGCAAAACCACTTGGTCTGTGGCCCCCGGGCGCCCTGCTGTACTGCTCAACAGCAGGCAAGTTGAACATGAGATCGGCCTCGATGAGCACCTTTTCCGGCCTGTAGTTGAAGACGAGTTCCTTGTTGGCGTGGCCGTCGACGTACTCGTAGTCAAAGTCTGCGTCGAACTCGTCGCTGATCCTGATGCTGCGCTTGCCGTCCCTTTTGAAGACGACGGCGAATTCGTCATTGTTGATTTTCGCATCGTCCAGCTGCTTGGCGCGCTTCTCGAAAAGGCCCTCGGGCGCGATGAGTTTCGCGCCGGGATACTCCTTGGCCCATTCCGAGATGAAGATGTGGTGCTCCAAGTCAAGGGCAATGATGTAGGCTACCCGGCCGCCCAGTTCGGCGACCTTGGCTTTCGACTCGTCCGTGAGGGCGACGGGAGAGAAGACGGCGAGGTTGCCAGAAGTGAGTTTGACTGAGAGGGGGGCAGTTGGTCAGTATCAAGCGACAAAGGCAGTGGCGGGAAAGATAAAGAAGAGGAAAAAGTGCCAAGTTTGCACAGCTGAAGGTGAGTGCGGAAAACATAAAACATACCAAGCGTGCCACGACCTCCGATCTTGATTTTCCCGAATCGCGAAAAGGGCACTGAAAAGGTGACGACGTTGGGCGTGACATTGCGGATGACCATGAGGTCCGCCGGGTTGGACGGAATGAGCTCAGCCGACATGCTGCGGGACGTTGCGCTGCTCGACGTGAATGCGCGGGCGGACGGTGATGCGAGAGATGTAGACCGTTTTGGTTGACTGAAGGGGAGCGGTTGCAGGATACGGACGTGATGTCGAGAAGAAGAAAAGATGGCGACGCGGCGACTTATCTCACTCGGTAGTCGTGGTCGAAGCGAAAATGTGGTCATCGATGACGCCAAACACCCCGTTGGCGGCTCGGCAATAGCGGAGCGCAAGACCGGGGGATTCCGACTTCCAACTACATGTATGTATCGCACAGTCTTGTTTTGTTGGTGGTTCCGTTCGTCTGATGGAATGTCGTGATGTGGATCATGTCATGACATCAATGAATCCAAAGGCGGCTTGGGCCCTGGGAGCTGTCAGGGTCGCACGTCGGTTCACCTTCTACACCAGCCAATGGAGACTCGACAAAACATCCGAAATAGCTACCGAGTATAACTCATAAGCCCTAGACATGCTCGGCTTCCCATCACAGCCCACCTGACGACAACTTCGACTTCCCCCTCGTCCCAAATCGCCCACAGCCCTGCTAATAATACCGGTATCGTCAAACAGGCCAAATACCCGTGTCCACCCCCATCACCAACCATCACCCCCATCGCCCTCGAGCGCATTGAACACAGAGTCATCATCCGCTGCGAATTGAGCATCATGCACAGAGCCAGCGTCCGAGCCTCCCCTATCCGCCTCGAGCCTAGCCCCAGATTCGAAAGCCAGACTAGCTCGCCGCGCGTATAAGCTATCAGCTGGTTTCTCGTCAGGCCGTTGGCCTGCAGCCATATGTCCCTTTCCAATTGGCATGAGAACCAACTGAGAATGGAAGTGACAAGGACAATATGGGTCACTACGTTGAGGAGCGTACTCCATGGTATTTCCCCGCCATGCTTGCCTCGTCGGTAGCCGAGGCTACCTGTTCGGTATGTCTTCTGTGCCTGATGCCGCCGAGGCCAACGTGCTTGTTGCGTCTCATTTTCGCCCGACGGTTGAGCGGCAACCAGGATGGTCGACAAGAGAAGGTCATACATCGTGATCCAGGAATGCCACTGGTCCGACACGAAGCTACAGAACGTCTGAGCTTGGCATCCATCTACGCCCTCGGCCTCTTCGACAGCTGTCCCGATGCCGAGAGCCGGGGACCATGGTCCCTTCGCACTTGTTCGGAATGGTGTGGCTGTCTTGGGACTCACACACGGCGACTCCGTCCCATCTTGCTTGCTCCCGTTCCAATGCACTCCAGACGTCCTGGTCACGTACATGGCTGTCACCCTGTTGTGAATGACCCGTTCGTAATCATGTCGCCTCCTCAGCAAATCGTACTCCTCCAAGACGTCTTGGAACTTCTCCTTTAGGTCGTCATATTTTTCAGTCATGTTTCCATGAGTGGCGTCCAGGACATTATACTCTTCTGACAGTTGTCGAAAGTCTGCATCCAGAAGACGCTTCTCCTCTGCTAGGTCGTCATACTTGGCTTCCAGGCCGGCGCAGGGTTCGTGGCATGACGTTGCATCAGCTTGCGATAGCCAATCTGATACAGGGCGCGGTTCGGTCCGTTGTCTCGGCTGCTGCAACAATTCGGCTTGCCCTTCGGAGAACGTATCCGAGTTTCGTTGATGCTCCAAAGCCAAACTCTCATCCATCACATCCGCAATGTTTTCCCCCTTGTATGTTAGGCGGTCAGCAGCGAATGGTGCTGACCGATCACCAAGAAAGGATGAAATGGACTGTAGCTCTGAACTTTCCGTGCGGAGCACGGAAGACGCTGCTTCCATCTCGGGTTGCGTTGTGGTCTTGCAGCACCGCCGTGGGCATAACCCCTCCCGCGATCCAGAGGGAAAGGATCCCTCGATAGACTCACTTTTGGGCGGTGGTGCCGAGATCTGACGCTTCATCTTGAAATTTTCCTCCTTCAGCCTGGCAATCTGCCCAAGGAGATCCCGCACAATGTCCATCTCCGCATCCCCTGCTGTCCTGTTGCCTTCGGTTCCCCACGGCCCCGGCTTGTACTGCGCATCCACATGTTTTAGCATCGAAGCCAACATGTCAAAGTACTCCATCATGGTAAAGAGTGTGTCATGTGCAGACCGCACCACAGCCGTTTGGGTATGCAAGAAGCGCTCCAGACTGTCGACAGTCTGCTTGCCGTACTGCTTCGAGAGAAAAGACAGATCTAGATGTTCCGTTTTTGCAGCAGTCTGGAACTCCCCCATGGCGTGCCATCCTGTCTTGCACATCTTGTGGGGCGGGTTCAAGTCATCGGGCCTCAAGCAGCGTTGTACTTGGGGAATACTCTCGAGAAGTTGCCGACATGCGGACATGCTGTCCTCCCATTCCTCCAGAGTCTCGGTGAATTTTTCGAAGCCGGCCAGGGCTGAAGACTCGGCTTCCCTCTCATTCGGTCCTGTTTCCTCAGGTCCGGGTTCCATCGTGTACTCGAAATCGTTCGTCGTATTCGCGGTATCCGTTTCTGGCCATGTCGTCTTGGTGGTGTTGGGTCTTGAGCTGTCCGATGAGCAAGTCTCATCTACGCTTGGGGAGAAGCTCGATGAGTCCTCTTCGAAACTACTTGGTTCATCAAAAGTCGACATGTTTAGCTGTGTAGTGTCGTAGAGTGAATGGAGATGCTAGCAAGAGAATAACATGTCTCAGCAAAGGGCGACTTTATTGCATTAAATATTCTTTGAGAAGACTGCGCAATGCTTGTCGGTCATCCTTTCTTTCAAGCACACCTGTCTCAAGGTCGGTGAGCAACGAGGCTTGGTCCCTTTGTTCTGGCTGTGAGTGCTGTTGGTTGAATTAGGTTCACTTGATTGAACAGCAGGGAAACGAACCCGTAAAAAAATTATTCAAAAAATAGAATGAATGTACACACCAGTAATAAGATCTGTTGGTTTCTCAAACGCAACTTGTAACATGTCTGTACGCGGGACATTGCGGGCCAAGTTTTCAAGATGCGGAGCATCTGAAGCAATGCCAGAATGGAAAAGACGGACGAGCACTGTCAGAAGCCATGAACTGATCAAAAAATGGCGAGTAGATTGATGCAGACGTAATTGTCTTATCATACGGCGATTCGCGCTGCATGCAAATCTTCTGTATACCAAGGAAACATGGACGGTGGTGAGGACTTGACAACCCAAGGTCGGCCGCCCTCTTAAAATGGAGTAAAGAGGTTTTCAATTTCTCCGTCGATATGCCAATTCGGCTCTGTACATCACCCCTGCCGTTTGAAATATACTCTAAAATGCGTTTCAATCTGAGGGAAACCGCCTTCCAACACTAACTATACCAGCCCCGTGCCCCTGGTGCAGAACGGTTTACTTCCTGGCGATGAGGTATCATCGGAGTGGTGATATTGAATACCTCAATGATTTCCTGCCAAGTCTGTTCATCCATGGACAGAATCGCCTGGTGTTTTGATGCGCCATGACGTTGGGTCCCGTCATCAGCTGGTTCTCTGTCGACGGGGGCTGTAATTGAGGGTCAGGATTCGCCCACAGATTAATGAAATAGACAAAGGGGGCACGTACCAAGAGCAGGAAGGTCGTGTTCGTCAAGTTCGATCTCGACTCTACCATCCCTGATGAGAAAACTAACATAGAACATGTTCTCCACCGTCTGTCCGAACGAGTCCGGGTTCACTACAAATCGCATCAAATCTATGCCCCCAGTACTTCGAAGTCCGTGCTGATGCATTAATCTTGTCTTTTCTTCGTCGGCCATATCATCCTCTATCAAGTCAGCAACGACGTGTTGCGTTTCCGCTTGGATTGTATGCAAGTGCTGCAAGATATTGGTACATATGGCAGTGAGATCATTCTCTTTCTTCGCCATGTCGTCGACATTGAGCACCTCAGGCCTTGTCTCCGTCAAATTGTTAGGTCGAAACGGGGCACTGCGCTTGATTACCCTGCGTGCTTTCTTTTCCACTGATAGTGGTCCCAGCAGAAACCCCGGAAGCGCTGGCCTCCGAACATGCGGTAAACACGCAAAGCGACCTAGATGTGGCCAGTTCATCATATCTCCTTCGTCGCCGACGTCATCATCATCCTCGTCCTCATTCCCTCTCCGTTGCGACACCGTCCTCCGGTGACGCTGCGTGCTTGACAGCTCCGGGGCATTGTCGTCGCTGATCCCCCCCCCATGTCGCATGTACGTTATGGCTTTCGAAACGAACTCGTCGACATCAAGTCCTTGTGATAAGCTACCTTGGGCGAGGCGCAAGGTTTTACGATACGAAAGATCGGTTGTGCTGACAAGTAACCGTGAATCTATTGTCGCCTCCGTGGTTTGTTTCACCTTTTTGGAGAGCTCGTTTGCTTTTAAAATAGCCTCGTGCAAACCACGGGAGTCGGTTTGCAAGTATTCTTCAGAATTCTCATTGATGTCTTTTAATAAATTGCGCAGATCCTTCTGTAAAATTCGGCGCTCTTGCAAGGGTTGATCTGGATCATAGACATCGGAGAATTCGTCATCATCGCTGTTCTCATTGTCGTCCGGTCCTATCGTCCTCCTCCGGTTGTTTGACGGCTCGGAGGCGACTGTGCTGGTTCTTTTCCGCTTCGAGCCAGACGCAATTCGAGCGTCGGGCTTTTGTCGCACGACTAGGCGATTTCGCGCAGACGATGGTGTTTGTGATGGTGTTTGTGATGGTGATGGTGAACCAGTTTGAGACTCTACATCCTCCGAACTGTCACGAACGCGGGTTGGCATGGCAGTAAGCCACCGGCAAGGGCGCAGGAATCACTTGAATGCAGAGGGTAAATCCTTTTGCGTCTTGACCTTTGCGTCGAATCTCCGGATCAAGTTGAACAATCGTCGTGTCGTTGAACGCGAAGTGGGCGGTAGTGGTGCCAAAACTTTGGGAAGTCGCGTTGGGTGACGCGATTTGTGCGGGCTTGCCAATTAAACGTCCACGTTTGTTTGCCCCCTCCTTTGCTTTGGCTGACGCACAATTCGCCATCTTGCCTTTCAGTACCCTACAGAACAACAACAAACTGGGTATTTGGGCCAATTCTTGACCCAACTGTCTTTCGGTCTTTTTTTTTTCGGTCCTTATTTTTGGTCCTCGTGTCCAGTAACTCAATGCTTCGTTACAGATGCACAGCGTCTTCTGATTGTGGACAGCTTGATTCAGTCAAGTACGAGGTCCATCCCGATTCACAAGCTGATGACCGACCCGCAGAAGTTGCCCAGAAACACTCTTGGCGCACTCGAACAAGGAAGACCAGATGTCATGCCGTGCATATTCAGCTTGGCAGCCTGGACTATTGATATTGATACTTGCAGTTATCTCTTTGTCCACTCGTTGCGTTCCCGGCAAACATGCACTGAAGAGGCACGAGGAGGGGCCCTGCATGGGCAATACACCGCAACACACCGTCTCGCAAAAGGTCAGGAGAAGCACAGGAATCGAATACACAGCCATGAAGTGAGAAGAGGCCATCTCATCGCTAGCAAGCATCGGGCTCTGCACCTGAAAAGCACTCCGCGAGTCGATGCAAATGACGATACAAGGACATAACGGACAAGACTTCTGAAGCCGCTCTCGCGAGTCGCGACCTGTTTTTTTTATGTCACGGACCAACCAAGACCTCCAGTTTGGACTGAGTGACAAAGCTCATTGCGGCCCATCCAAAGAAAGACATCTCGATGACATGCTGCTCCCCAGCCGCATTGTAATTTTAGGAGCAGATGGGCCCGTCGGCGCAAATAACCTCATGCAACAATGTTATCTAAGTCCTGCACGACAGCTTGCGAGGCTCCACATTGGAAAGGCACCAAGTCCGCCGGGCTCCAGACGCGCATTTCCCACCAGTTGACCATTCGCCCACATCAATCGCCAGCACCTGCAGAGTTTCCGCGGATCGCGTACATATGACAAAGGCTCCTACGGCGCTCTCACACTATCTTGCTTTATTACGGACCGGGCTCTCCTCAACTTACGCACTATGCACTATGCACTGTGCACTATGCGCTGTGGTATTATGTCGCGGAGCCTGGGACAGCTTCCGAGACTAAAAAAAGCCTGGTCAGCTTGTTGACAAGGCGCTATTCGGCATAGTCCCTACTGTATTTGATTGTATCAGCATGACTTGACTTTTGCTCCGCACGAGATCCGTAATAAACCCCGCCATCGATGTGCCAAGGTGGTCTGAGTCCAGTACCCCGCCATGCCCGCCATGTCAGGAGTAGGACTATTGACGAGTCCTCGTCGTCACGTCACGAGAGGCCTTTGGAACGGAACCGAATATGGTGCGCATTTGGTCTGCCATGCCGGTGCCAGAAGAAGCCATGCCAAGGCTCCAATCTCAGCCATCCTAGTGAAGCAAGGCTACGGCTACGGGTATCAAGGTTGGGCCTGCTTGCCATTCAAGCCCGTGTCATGCACGTAAGCTCCGTCTGTCTACCTTTCCATGACGGTCATCGTACATAAACAGCCCCGAGCCTCTCTCCCATGTGACGCTCGAGTTGTCGTCCTCTCTATACACTACACGCGGTCCTACATACTTTTCTGGCAGTCGACTCCTCCTCCTTCCTCCTCCGCCATCGATTGAAATCGATTTTTGTTGATATTCCAACCGTGCTGGCTGTTCGTGCTACTCCAAGCCACTCCAAGCCGGCCCGAATATTCAGGATTGTCAACAAACAAATCGCACCGAGATTTTCTTCAGTTTTCCACGAATTGCTCAAGGAACTGCTGCGCCAACGAATAGTTCAGAGCATCTTGTCCTAGAGAGCATATCCAGTAGCCCGAAATGACTGGGTCTGTTTTAGCACCGCGGTACAGCACAGAGGACTTTGAGACAGCCTCGATTCGCTCGGCTGCTCCTTCATACAGTGAGTGATCCTCTGCCACCTCTGCCACCTCTGCCAATATCGTCTTGTTCCCTCGAATCATTGCTGACAACTATCAAGTTTCCGAAGTCCCGTCGTACCACACCCTCCCCTACAACCACAACGAGGTCATCCCGCCTTATAGCCCTCCAGCGCCTCGAGCTGCCACCCTGGTGACGAGTGCTTCTGCCCCGTTGTTTGCTCCTGGCCGTCAGAGAGCCACTTCATCTCGGCAGCAAACCATTGGTCTGCCCCCTCTGCCGCCAGCTCCAGCCCAGAGTTCCATATCGATGCAGAGCTTCCATCTACCGACATGGTCTGCCAGCAACGGGCCCGCAGCGCGCCATTACCGCAACGTTGCTGAGCGACGCATCACGTCCGGGAGATACACTGGATCGTCGGAGCCCATGGCCCGCCAAAGCTCGAATGACAGAATCTTGGAAAACCACGCAGACAACGAGCCCGAGACGCGACCACTGGAAGATCCATACCTCGTCGGAGAAGTGGCAGCAGCGCAGGCTCGCCGCGACAGGCTGCTCCGCGAGACCGGAGAAGATATTCTGGTGCGAGAAGATAAGCAGTGGGACTGGCTCCTAGGTTCGTGCCATCTTCATCGACTTCTACCCTCTCTCCAATCAACACAACTGAAGGATTTGCTTGATGTTTGACTGACTGTCCGCAGCACAAATGAGGAGTTGGGATGAGCGTGAGAGAAGCTGGGCTCGATACCGCCGCGACCTTGAGAGTAACCAAAGAAAGAAGCTTCTCCGCAGAATCGGCGGCCGGCTGCTGCCAACATAGGAGGACATCCCATGGATGCCGGGTGTTTGATATCGTGGTTCCCATGCATCACCACCCTCAACTGATTTGGGGGGGGGGGCATCAGTCACCAACTTTTCGCGACATGTCTTATGAATCCATGATGCATCTTAGGCGCAGTTGACTAGATTTGTTTTGTTATTTCGCTCTTTTCTTCTCCATCCCTGCTGGCCCATCATTTCGGTTTGCCGGGTTGCATTCTTCTTTGGGGGAGGTCACATTGTCGCCTGTGATGCTCATCAAGGTTAATAATAAACCTGGCATCAGCGTTAGTGCAATCAAAAGCAATTCTTACAGTTGTGAAGTGCAAATGCCCCTGGCGATGTTAGCTGGGCGAATATTTGAATGTACAGTTCTCACGATACATTGACATCGTAATTGCGACGTAATACATTAGTATAAAGTTATATCTCACATGAACGGCACAGGGAGAATATCTCCAACGAGACGCAGACATAATTTCAACTTGACGAAAGGCTTTGCTTTCCGTCTCTACCTCACAATGTAAATATACACGGTCCCAAAACGCCTTGCCCAATGCAGCTAGTAAGACATTGCTTGCGTTGCTTGCCAACGGCATGCCCTCTTTTCATGTGTTTTGTCGTGCGAAATACAGTCGACCTTTAAAAGGCTCGCATAGAAGTAGTGTGACAACGATGGCAAGTCTGATGTCAACCCTTGCTTCGGGAGTTGAGCAGCAGGGCCACGATCAAGCTGTTTCAACGTTAGTCATCATCACGGCGGAGATTGGATGCGTTTACTCTGTGCGTAAAACATACCCATAAAGACCAAGGACTTCCCCAAAGATGAGAATCAAGACCATGCCAACGAAGATCCTCGATTGTTCCATATATGCGCGAACGCCCTTGTCACCGACGATGCCGATGCAGTATCCAGCAGCGAGACCGGTCATACCGACGGAGAGGCCGCAGGCGAGGTGCAAAAAGCCACTGGAAGCAAGATAATTAGAGTCTAGTTCAACATGTTGCCGTCGCGGGTTAAAAATTTTTTTTTGGGGGAGTGGTTGAACACGAACGAGAATAGCGCGTAGCTCTGTGACGCGGATGGTGGATTGAGGTCCTGCGCGATGAGGACGGATATGACGAGGGAGTAGACGGCGATGATACCGGACATGACGACGGGGATCAGGCACTACTCATATGACATTTCTTTAGAATTCCATGCAAGTTGCACACAGAGCGGAGGAGGAGAAAGGTTTATCCCAACCTTCATGATGAGATCGGGACGGAACGTTCCCACGCCAGCAATACCAATGCCGGACTTTGCGGTGCCGTACGCAGCTCCGATGGCTATGTTTGAGAACCGTTGTAAGAATTGACGCTGTGTTTGAGGAACAGAGAGAGGGAGGGAGCACCATCTTACATCCGAAGATCATGGCGGCTGCGATGCCAGCCTAGAGCAGAGATGTCGCATTAGCAAGGGTGGCGGCTTCATGGCATGACAAGAGAAGAAGGTGCGAGAGATGCTCACCATGCCGAAGAAGGGGGCAAACTTGGGAGCGAAGTCTGACTCCATGATTGGGGGGAGCGGTGTTGCGATGCTGGTTCGGTGGATGAGGGCGATGGATGGCGTCGTGGAGGAGCTCCTACGTCGTGTTATCGCACGGCATCACGGTCACGGTTCGGTTTGGATGGACATGCAGCTCTCCTTCCTGGGCTTTGGCGTCATGGGGACTTGGGTGAGCAGCGTGACCTGGCACGTGATTTGGCGAAGTGGCTACCCGGAGCGGGTCTCGTCGGCCCAGACAAGCTCAGTGACGGCTTTGCGGTAAATCAATTCATCATGCCAGGATGGAAGAAGAGCAGTGAGAAAAGAAAAACGGCAAGTATGAAGGGGCATTGTTGTTTTGTCTCAAGATCCCGCTCGACCGGCCCCTGTTCACGATGTACCTGGGCATGTGTTCTTGGTACAACAAGGCTATTCCGAGTGCTGGTGAGTTTGGAAAAACACAACCATGGGGCCCGCGAGATTTGAATTGCTATTGCATTGCAATACGTACGCGTCCATTTCCTAGTGTACATAGCCTAGGCATACATAGTGACTTCTCCAAGACCAACATCAGTACACGGCATTAGGGACGACGCACGGCTCGTGGACGCGGCTTAACAAAAAATGGCACAACCGCGCGTGCTGATGGATATGCGCCATGACTTTCGAGAACCCAACGACGCTCCTCATGCCTTTGTCCGTGACAATGACCTCGTGAGTCTTCGGCGATTTACTGCCATCTATCAACCAGTTGACTTGGAATACAAGAACAACTGGGGCTCACAGATTCACTCAGCAAACGCACTGTTGGCAAGGGTCATTTCCCCAGGAAATACTGCTTGAGGCTCTTTGCAAGGTGGCCAGCTTCAAGTTTAGTCTCGTTGAAGAAGGGGGGGCTTGGTGTACAGTATTGCGGCATTGCCAACTGATTGCGCCATTAGTCGAAATTGGTGTGGATGTGAATGAGAGTCTCCCGTCACAAGAGCATCTTACCATCCGCGCCGCGAGCAGCGTCAACTTGGGAGGAGCGTTGAGCGCTCTCCTCGAACAGGGTGCAGATGCCAATGCTCACGCAGCCGCTAGTGCCGAGGGGGTTCCTCGCGTATCCCATCAATTCTTTCCTTGTGTTCGGTGGGAAACAGCGCTGCATCAGTTTGGCTCGCCTGTCCAGATCCGAACGCAGCAAATGGCATGTGCTCTCCACGAGACAGGCATTCGTCTCTTGCTGAAGCACGGCTCATCTCCTCTCCAAAGAGATGCGGCGGGCACTACGCCGCTGCACTGTGCTGCGATGGGCTAGAATCTGGGCATATTTCGTCTGTACCTGTCTGCTTGCGGTCAGGATGATGATGGAAACGCGGCTCTGGTGATTGAAAATGATCACGGCGAAACCCTCCTACACTTGGGCCGCCGCCGGAGGTAAGCTAGACGTACTAGAGTATTTTTTGGACCTCGATATCTTGGACGTCAATGCTGTCAGTGCAATGGCACGGTAGAAACAGCAGTTGGAGCTGTTCCTGCATTGAAAGCATGAAGCGCTAGCTAGCTCTGAAGAGAAGCGTATTCGTTTACGAACCGTAACTCTGCTCGCACACATTAACGGCGTCTTTTTTGGCCTCCTGCTGATGTTCTTTCGGCCATCAATTCGGCGCAGCCACTCGGTGCGAGGGGTGATGTGAAAGTGAAATACGACCGGTGGCACCGATCGGCACGCCCGTTTCTCGGCGTGGTATCCCGATAGTTGCTCGGTTCCGAGTCGCCGTTGCGGACCCCCCGGCTCGGGCCCGATCCAGTACCGCAAGCCATGGCTCGTCGTCTTCGCTTCTGTGAGTCCCGACTCCCGTGACCCCCCTCACTGCGAGGCCGTTGCTTCACAGAGGACGACAGTGACTCCAGAGCATCGACCTGGATTTCCCGCGGAGCTGACACGACACCCCCGGCCCGGTGCATGGCAGCCCGGATCTGCTAGGGTGAAGCTGCGGCTGTAGTAAGCCATCCCCATGGTCACTTTGTCTGGGTCTATATTGTTCCACCATAAGAGATCTAAGGCTACCTGGATCTCGGTGAGGTTTGTGTGGGAGTTGGCCCGCGGCCCAGTCCATTTGTTATCAATGCCCCCAAGCTCTTATGCATGTCGCAACTCATTAAACTGCACCAGTCAACTGCAGACTCGAGTGAAGTTATGTCAAAGTGTTGCAGGTACCAATAGCTCGCTGGGATAGGCACTGATACGCCTTTCTTATGCTGGTTCATCCTCGCCCGGAGCTTCTTATAAAGTGAACAATATTATCATAGCCCATTCCACGCCCACTGCGGTCCGGCGAAACAGGATATTCCCAATCGATATCGACGCTATCAAAGCCATACGTACTCATCATCCTCGTCAGCGACCTTGAAAAGGTCTCAATATGCACGTCAGAGGCTGCCGTGTCGCTAAAGGTCGTCTGCGTAGGGCCCGGATCGTTCAAGACCAAGCCACTAATAGCAACCTAGAACTTAACGTCAGGCTAGAAAAGTTTAATGGCTCCGGTTCTCGTCATCATTTCTTCCGTCTTGAATTGCACAGGACATACCGCAAAAACCTCTGGGGGTCTATGGTTGGCGAAGCTGAAGATGATGTGCGCATACAGCCCAAAAGGTACCTCCGGGCCTACGGCAAAGCAACATCTCCGAGACTGTGCCCAAGGCTCGTAATAACCGATCCCTCGACTTACCGGATTATCGCCAGAGGAGCACGAGGGGCCTCTCAACCTCTTGGCCATGGCAGAATTCCTTAGTATTCCAGATGGTGGGTCGATATCTCTTACTAATCTGCTGGGCGGTTTCCATGCTCGGCGTATGATGGCCTGTTTGCCGAAACGCTCAGAATTATCAATCAGAGTACGATGCTCTTCTTGCCCCGTTCATTCCACCATCGTCACTGTAGAGCTCGCTTTCTCGATCTCCGAGACAGAATGTGGCGTAGATGGCCCAACGGTACCCGCAGCCGCGCTCGTTCAGGGGGCATCAACGACACCAAGCCGACTCATGTGCGTACGCACTTGATACCCCTGACAGGCATCACATTGAGTTCCTTGACACAATTCCACCAAATTACAAATGAAACCGTACCAGAGTTGGATTTGAGTGTACTCGTACGCCTGCCTGACTTAATCGTCAGTGGGTTTATTGGTTCGTTCCTCGTAGAGTGTATGCCCTGTGTAATTCCCATCCTCGTCATGGTAGATGTGAACCGCTTGAGACCTATCTAGCTCGGGTTGAGTATCGGTTGACAGCAATACTGTAACGTGTGGGATACGATCTGAACGGCTTGTATGTGATGGATTCCTGCAGTCGTATCAATACCTGCGCATAAAACGTGGGCAACAACGCAGGGGCATCTTACTTCAACATTGCCTTAGTGAAGTGAGCAAGGTCCTGCTCTTGTGTGGCCCTTTCGATTAGAGTGAGAGTCCTGTTTCTCAACGCCGAGTTTCTGATACGTTGCGTGAAGATAACTAGACCTCTAGGGATGGGAGGCATACTGGGCTTATCCGTGTAATGAGAGACAAGAGGAAAGTAGAAATAATATAGAAGGTGTGCAAAGATAAATTCGCTGATTGTGAGCGAGTGATTTGTGATGGAAACGAATGCTGAATCTCGGGAGCCACTGGGTAATACTTATACACTCCAGCCCGCTGCTAAAGTCGTGCAAGCCTTGGTTTGAAAGACCAACTGCCCGCATCATCCCGTGCAAGTCGTTGCGGGCCAGCATACGGACGTCAGCGCCTGTCAGTGAAAGTGGTAGCATTCAGGTTCAGTCATAATTCTAGCGCCGTTTCAATAACCGCCCTTGTCATCGAAACTGGTTACAAATTGTACAGGTGAGGAGGCTATCTAGTGAACAGGGGGTTCCTAACCGCCAGTCGGGATGCACCGCGCGAAATTTCACCATCACCATTACCCGCAGAGGGCGCGTACCTCAAGTGCTCCAACACTCAATTCTAAAAATAGATGTGATTGCCAAAAAAGGTCTCGCATTCCAGCTCAAGACTCAGAATGATTGGGTGGGATTCGTTAGCGGTTAAGACCAGTCACGTGTTCGTGTGTCCCGCATGTGATATTACATAAAGGCAAGCGCCAGGCCACGGAGTGCCACGTCAAAAACAAAATAGCGATCAAAACACCCCGACTCGCAGCAATCCTGATGTATGCACTCTTTTTGAGGCCGCCTTCCAACCCAACTAGGATCCACTCGCTTGTTTCTCTTTGCTTCCATCAACTCAAATCAATCCGCCGCTGTCACTCTCAGATGCCAGCACAAACATACAGTTGTGATGTTGATGCCGAGCCGCTACACCGCTATCAGCCAGGTGGTTACCATCCCCTTGCATTGGGTGATTTCCTGAAGAACGGACGATACAAAATTCTCCACAAGCTGGGCTGGGGTAGCTATTCTACCACGTGGGCCGCAAGGGACCAGAAGTATGCCCATCCACAAGAGAGCGTAGGGAATGCCATTTTCTGATTCTGTCTAAGGCGCGGCCGCTACGTCGCAGTCAAGATCACGATATCTGATCTTGAGGAAAACGGCGAGCTCAAGATCCTGCGAGTGCTCTCTGCTCTATCCAGACATCATCCTGGGTGGTCTCATGTGAATCAAATGTTGGACCATTTCACTCTCGTTGGCCCTAATGGTTCCCACGATTGTCTGGTGCTAGAACTTGTAGGACCCAACGTCGCAGACGTTGTTGAAGCACACTGTCAAGATAATAGACTCCCTGCCAAGCTTGCGAAACTGTTCGCTAAGCAGGTGCTGCAAGGACTCGACTTTCTTGCGGCCAACGATATCGGGCATGGAGGTAAGGCCTTCACGCTTCAGGCGCGTCCGTATCATAGTAACCTCGCTTATAGATATACACACTCGAAATCTCGCTCTAGTTGCACCCAACCTGGATTATCTAGGCGAAAGAGACTTTCTTGCCAAGCTGGGAAAGCCCGAGACGGGCGTAGTGACGAGATCAGATGGTCAGCCTTTCGGATACAATGTACCAACTCAGATTGTTCGACCCGCATTCTTCCGGAGAGACATTCTACTGTCTTGTCCATCAGTCAAGATCATTGACTTCGGGGAAGCTTTCTTCAGCGACAGAGCGCCAAGCACGCTGCATACCCCATTGCCTGTACGGGCACCAGAAATAGTTTTTGGGGATCGACTGGATCGTCGAGTAGATCTATGGAGTGCCGGCTGCCTGGTAAGCACTCATGGAATCATGATCGAAGTGATGAAATCTAACAGACATAGATTTTTGAGCTCGTAACCGGGCAACCTCCCTTCGACGTCGTTATGATGACTCCCTCAATTCTTATCGAACAAATGATTGAGCTCACCGATGACGAGCTACCATTAAGGTGGCAGGCCAAATGGCAACCGATGCAGAATAATACGCCGCAACGAGATGAAAATTATACGCTTCAGAAATGGCTAGAAGAGGTTTATTCTGATAACAGCAAACAAGCCGAGTTCACGAAGGAGGAAATCGCGAGGATAGCCGAGTTGATTACGCGTATGTTAAAGTTCGAGCCGTCTCTCAGAGCCGCGCCGAGTGAAATTCTTGCCGAAGATTGGTTTCGATGAGGAATGTGCAGTGATTAAGGGGATTTAACCCAAGGTAGATATGTTTTTCGCTGCAATGGCGCAAATTCAACCGTCCGTGTAATCGCCGGGATCCCACTTCTGCTTGAGTGCATCGAGGTGGCTGTATTAGACCGGAACCTTGGGGCTCGACTCTCGCTGTTCAAATCTTTGGAGGAAGCGGCTCCCTATTCTGGGGGACAGTTATCTGCACCAGCGCTCCGGGCGGTGATTTTGTCTACCAAGATTCTACTGCTGGTGAGATAGGAAACGGGCAACATCGGCGGCCAACTTGAAGAAACTTGAAGGAGGGTCCGGCGACGGCTATTCCGATGAACATGGTCGAGCCACCAAACGGCGCAACCCGTGGCCCGTGGCGGCGGGCATGTCCAAGAAATGCGGCGGTTTCGTTCGTGCAAGCTCTACCGGGCTCATCGTGCTCGGGCATCGTGTCTTCGCCATCTGTGCCCATGCATCTCTTCTTGCGCGTCAATCCCTCGCTTGGAACGGCTCCAGACTGCGATGGTAAGCTGGCAACTGGCAACTGGCAACTGGTACTGTTGTATACATCCGGTCCGCCATTGGGATGAAGTTCGGCCCGGCCAAGGCTCAGTTTTAAACTCAAACTTGGAAAACTCGATTAGGGTGTGATCCACGAGCCGGTGCAAACTTTGCACCAGTGTAGACTTTGTGCGTGGACTACGCAAAGTGCAAAGTTTGCACCTAAAAATGGTGTTTTTTGCTCTTTTCTTGGCATCTAATCCTTTTGCAGGTTTTTACGCGGCCCTAGTTAAAAAGATGCATCGTGAACAGGGGGGATGTGGTGTTTATGTAATTTAGACAAAGTTCCATGAATTTCTATGGATCTTAGCTAATAGAAATGGCTAGCGCGTCCGGCTACACATGTGCATTTTGCACTCGTGCAAAGTTTGCACCGGCTCGTGGATCACGCCCTTAGGAGCAAAGAATAATGATCAGTTATCGATCTTGTCCCTCTGTAACCTGCATGTCTCTCAACAGTGAGCACCATGATCAGCAGCGCATCGCCATCGATACCTTGCGATTTTTCTATTGTTTTGACTAGTAGCTAGGGACTGATTTTTCTTTCAACTAACTAATTAATAGAGATTGCCTTACTTTTCTCTACTTCCATTATAACTTCTCGCTTCTCGCATAACGCGTTCATCAGGGAAATCGGATCTTTCCCTGCTTAATAGAGGGTCCACGTTGAAATCTCTGCAACAGGTCGTGGATCTAATATGGGACTCTGCGGCTGGAGCGCCAAGACGTGGCCCAAGTAAGGGTAGAAGAATCCTATGACGACTGATGATGAGCCTGGATCCCTGTTAATAAGAGCGGCACAGAGAGCGGCACAGAGAGCGGCACAGAGAGCGGCACAGAGAGCGGCACAGAAGTTACCTGTGAGAAGTTGGTCGCACGGTAAATATTTGAAGCTCTCTCAACCTCACGACTCACAAGTCTGAATTGGTTTGTACTTGCAATAATAATCAGGAACACACAATTCGCCTGCCCCCCCTTCTACGTCTGCCAAAGGCACACCTGGGCAATATGCGCTCAACATCACTTATCGCTGCGTGCGTGTGCGCTGGTCTGGCTCCTCCACTCGCAGCCGCTCTCGAGATTGTGGGAAATGCTGAAGCCGGAGTCTGGCCAGGAGCTCCCACCGCCCCTGACATCGCATTTGGTTGCACCTTTTTCGTGACCGTCAGGGACAGTTCACAAGACTGCAAGCGCCTAGAATATAAGTGGTCAGTCTCGCATGATAAATTCATCAAATGGGTAAGGAAACACACACACAAAGCCCTCTCTCTCCTCTTCTGCTGTCAAATATTTATTTTCACCCCATGGATTATCACTAACGAGGTTTTGGCATCCATCCGTTCTGTTACAGAACCCCAGTGTCAAGTCAGACTGTAGTGGTCTCAAGGTTGGCAATTCGTATTGCGTCGAGGTCCGTCGTTCAAAATCTTCTTCTTCAGCAGCACAGATCGAGAAGCCAGATACCTACAAGCCTGGCGATAACTTGTGATAAGATTGTCAAAGCTATAACTGGAACCCTGCAGTGAAAAAACGGTATATATTCACCCACCGTTCACTTGAAAAACCGAAAGAGGTGATATGCTGACAGATTAAAAGATTGCGGCGGACTGTGGTCAGGTTATTATTATTGCATCGGCATCTCTTCTGCGTTTCACGTCCGGGCCTTGTACGGTGCAGACTGTGCTGGCAAAGAGCACAATAAAGCGGCAATTATGGAAGACAGCAATGGGCTCTGTCTTGGTACAGGCTGTGCCACGGCTTCTCTCGACATATTAGCAGCTGCTGGAGTTTGTCGTACGCTATGGACGGAGGGGTGGAAATTCAAATGCGATATGCGATATGCGATGCCACCAATGTACATACATATTAATATGTGGATTCGATGTCGTATCAATGAGAGAGCGAAACGACCAGACGTCACATCCCTGCCACGATGCACTGCCGAAGAAGGCACATGCATACAATGCACCCCCCCAGCCAGGACTATGTACATAAACAGGTTGACAGCTCGGTACGTTCGGCCAAGGCATCTCGGTGTCGCACCAACGAACGACTCGGATAAAAGTGTTAATTCATGCATGCATGGGGCGCCACTTTCAATGTCGGTTGAATTGGAATGAAGCCACAATTGAGAAATCTACTGCAACTTTGACCGGCTGGTTCTTTGGGATACGAGGGTCCCGTCTGTTTGTCTCCACCGGATGTTCAGAATGTGTAGGGCCGTCACGGACTCATGGCAGCCCCTGGACCAATTCCACAGGACCAATTCCACAGGGGGAAAACAGATGAGAAAGAAGACCATGAAGACGTTAATATGTATCGACAAGGGCCGAGGATTGGACGGCTGGGTCGTCGAGGTGAGAGAGGGAGTAATATCGGGCACATATATCATCTCATGGCTTTTCCCTTCTCTTTGCTGTTGCCCACAGACTTCCACGTCACTCACTTGCTGTGTCCTACTTTGACAGCACTCACTTGAGTATACGTAATCATGCTCTCCAACCTCATCCCGGCCGTCGCCGTGGCGCTCGCCGCCTCTTCCCTCGTTTCTGCGCAAACATCCACCGACTGCAACCCCCTGAAGAAAGGTGCCATCTCTTTCTTTCTCGACCTTTTTCATCGTGTGTAGTGTGTAACGAGTTGTACAGTTTGCTAACCGAAAAAATTGAAAAATTGAAAAAAAAATTGCGTCTTGATCTCCAGACTGCCCCCCTGACCCTGCTTTTGGCAAAAACAGTGCCACCTGCGACTTCACCAAGGGCCCATGCGATGTCTTCGAGGCCTTGGGCACGACTCCAGTCAAGTACGAGTCGCGAGGTGGCGTCTTCGAGATGAGCAAGGCCGGCCAGGCGCCGACCCTGCGCAGCCACGACTACATCTTCTTCGGCCGCGTCGAGGTCGAAATGCAGGCTGCTCCTGGCAAGGGCGTGATTTCCTGCCTCGTGCTCCAGTCGGACGACCTCGACGAGATCGACTTTGAGACGGTCGGTTCCGACACCAAGCAGATCCAGACCAACTACTTCTACAAGGGCGACACCACCACCTACGACCGGGGCGCCTTCCACCCCGTCGACGACATCTTGACCATGCACACGTACGCTCTCGACTGGAGCCCCGACAAGCTCGAGTGGCTCATCGACGGCAAGGTGCAACGCACCGTCAGGCGCGCGGAAATCGGCGACAGTAAATACCCTCAGGGCCCCATGCAGGTCAAGGTCGGCACCTGGGTCGCCGGGTACCAGGGCAACAGCCCGGGCACCATCAAGTGGGCGGGCGGCATCGCCGACTTCTCCAACGGTCCCTCCTCGGCCGTCTTCAAGACCATCAAGATCACCGACTACAGCGGCGGCTACGGCGCCACGAGCAAGGACGTCAAGGAGTACGTCTACGGCGACCGTTCTGGAAGCGCGTCCAGCATCCAGGTCAAGCTTGGCGACGGAAGCAGCAGCGGGAGCAGCGCCACCAACGCTGCTACAAGCGAGGCGGCTGTGGCGCAGTCCACCTCGGCAGCCACCTCCACAACCGCACCCCCAACCGCACCCACAACCACCACTTTCACGCAGAACACCACCACAACCACCACCACCACCACCAACACCACCGCTGGCACCGTTGGTCAATCCACTACTACCCCGCCGGTTTCTGGCGCCGCGGGCCGCAACGCCAAGGCTGTCGGCGCCGTCTTGGCTGCCGTGGTCGCTGCTTTCGCCCTCAAAACACGGCATTCCAGCTAGGTTTGAAGCTGGCGAGTTTGTTGCATTGTGTGTATTTTGTGGCCATGTGAAAAAGGCGGTGAGCGTATATAGAGTGACGGAAGACAGCATTTTCGGGGGCAAGAGACCGTCTTTTCATTCCAGGTAACCAATTAATTACGACTTGTCGCTGGTCTTCGAACGATTCATCGTCTCCACACAGCGATGGCGGTTACTGTGCGGTGGAGATCAAACCAAATCCATGAGTCAGTGAAAGCGTCTTCCGAAGAAACCCCGGTCGCCCGCTCATCTATGTTATGCCCCACGTGATCGCCATATTTGTTACATTTGTTTGTTACAGAGGTGACAAGTCTAGGGCCTAATCGTCATCTTGACTCGGAGCCTCATCTTCGACGCTTCTCATGAGTTGCCCACGCAGTGAGCACGCAGGGGGCTTTCGTCGCCATCTGTGTACTCCAATTATCTATGATGTTACAATCATTAAATTTAAACCAGCTATCCATTTGGAAAACATGGTGGCGGCTTCTTACTAGCATATGTAAACACCTGTGTACAGTGACCCTTATATTCTTCGTCGTCATGCGTCACATCCCGCTACGAACTCGGCCGAGCTGGTTAAACTACCCGCTTCATCTTTCCCAGGTTCGACCGCTCTCTTCTTCCGTCTACAACCAGGAATCATCTTGAAAGCTCCCGTCAAGGCAGGCGAAGATCAGGTTTTACGAATGCGAGACAATGTGCATCACTACTTCAGCATCGAAAAGCAGATCCTTAACAGGCTTGGTCCACATCCGAGAATTGTCAGGTCTGTTGCTTATTTCCTCGGAGCTTGCGCCGTTGTATTTACCGAATCATCTTAGATTTTTGGGCTCACGTACCGAGTTTCCGACTGGGCTACTCTTTGCTGAGGCTGGCCACGGAAACCTCCAGTCTTTCCTACATCAACACAGTAACGACATTGCATTCAGCCTTCGCCGTAGATGGTTTATTCAGGCGATCGAAGCTATCGTGTTCATCCACAGTAAGGGGGTTATACATAGCGACCTAAGACCCGATAACTTCCTCGTGTATGGCACGCTGCCTGTATCACTTGACTTGTGTCTATGCGACTTCGGCGGATCAACTTGCCAAGATCTCCGACTTTCTGGTGGAAAACTTCCCGACTCTGGCTTTCATGACCCGAACGCTGCCTGGGAACCGACTTATGCCGCGGACATCTTTAGCCTTGGGTCTGTCCTTTTTACCATTGTTACGGGCCGTTGGCCGTTTCGTGCATCTACTGGCCAATTTACTTCTATAGAGGAAATGGAGGAGTATGAGGCCGATGTAGATTGCCGCTTTGCGAATGGCATTTTCCCTGAAGTCAAGGGACTCTTCGGGGGGGAGATTATTCTAGGATGTTGGACAAACAATTTCTCTCACGCCGCAGAAGTTATGGCAAGTGTTTCCGAATTAAATATCAAGGACTAGCATGTGGTTTAAGTATGCAAGGTCAATCGTACAGCGACTTGAGGGTTTCCGCAACCAAATCGTCCACACTTGCTCCCTTCTCTCTTCGAGCCCATAGGCAGTCGCTTCAGTTCGTGGCTTGGTTTGGATGGATTATCACATCTCTCAAAATTGACGTCTTCGGTGTATCGATCTCCGCACTGGTACATCTTCGTGGTGTAGTATTGAATGCACATAATGTACAGGGTGTTTAATTGGCGCCACTTGGATCACAACGAATTGTATCATTGCCTCTTCAGCGGCCAGTTCGAAGGATTCCCTCCTTGGCCAACGTTAGCTAAAAGCTATTTAATTTTGAGTGACAAATTTCTGCGTGCTCTTCTAATGGATGCTAACCGTAGCAATGTCTTGGATTCTTAAAATAGCTAAATGGAATTGATTGAGATACTGTTTGAGGTACTGTTTGAGATTTAGTTAGGTGTAGGTAGTGTTGGAACACGCATGATATCTGAGGGAGGATGAAGGTGGTGACAAAGAGTGATTAGAAGAGAAGATAATGTAAAATTGCTATCTGGGAATTTCTAAATCTAATAAAAGAGAAAGGAAGCTATTATAAGCTTTAAATCTAATACTAAGTAATTCTAGGTCTTTAAACAGAGCTTATAATAAATTTGCAATATAGCTCCCGGGCTCGCCGTTTCGGTTCTTAGATCAGGTATCCTCTGCATTTGCGGTCGCAGATTCTTGTATATGTTTCAAACGCTTCTCCCCTTCTTCTGTAGTGGCGTTAATAACCTCTTTCTCGATGTTTAAACAACCTGCCTGTTCCAAATCGGATATTAGTAAGATCCGTCACGAGGGCAATGTGAGCAAAGGCATCAACTTACATCACCGAGGAGGCCAACCAAATTCTCAGCCTCGACAACATCCATCGCGCCCAGCACTTCATTGACCTTGTTGATCGACCCGCTCTCCAGTGCCACCTTCATCTCAGACGGAAACGCTTCGAAGATGGCCCTCGCTTTTTGCATCTCCTCGTCCTCGCTGTTTGCTTCGGGGATTTGAATTTGAATCGCCGTACCCGGTTCTATAGCTTGTATCTGAATCTGCTCAACTCCTTCGCTTCGCTGCGCAGCTCGTTGCTTCTTAGCTAGCTCTTGAATCCGCTGAAACTTCTCGGTAACGTCTTTTTCAAAGACCTCGCGCGCCTGATGTCCGGGCGTGGCGATGCGCTTGAAGAATATCGTTACGCCGTCCCGCCCAAGCATGCGGCAATATTGGAGCAGCAGTGCCTGGTGTACGTATTGCCACGCGCTTTCGTCGTCTCTATTTTCGACTGCTGTATTAACGGCCGCGATTAATAGGCCGTCTGTCTCGGACTCCTGAAGGATTTCCGGATGCGACGAGATATAGGCATGACTAGCTCGATAGTCGGAGTGCCGAATATTTGCGAATGCCAGAGCCGCAGGCGACGCGCGTGGATCTTCGTCACCATCCTGTGACAAACCCTCCGTTATGGTTAAGCCTATATCATCGGCTGCATTGTGCAAGTCATAGCTTGGGTTTAGTAGCTCTAGCTTTGGAGCTTCCTTTGATTTCTCGTTCGCTGTTGCCTTGTTAATGTTTGAGCTGTCAAAGCCAGTATGGTAGCTCTCGCTCGTAATCTTCATAGTATTCTCCTCTTGCAGACCATCGAGTTTTTTAATTACGTCCTTTTGCAGGTCCTGTATATTTTTGAAGATGTATGCTAAGCTCCGCCAAAAGATCATCATAGCGTTTCGCCTGCTCGATGTTCCTGTCGTCAAGTTTCTTGTTCACATCGTCCAAGATACCCATGATCATTTTTGAGTAGGTCGGAGGGTGCTGGCTATCGTTGAAAACGCCCTCTGGCTGTGGTGGTGGATTATCGTCGTCAGTTTTACTCACTGCCAGCTCCATGGCTGTCTGGAATGCGACATCGCCTGGCTTTCGTGTTCGAGCTTCCGCAGAGCGTGATTTCATGGAGGAGATTAAAGTGGCTAGACGTTGCGCGAGTGTCTCGTTGACAATACGTTCGTACTTCAGTGCCTCAATCTGGAGCTTCCGTTGGTGTCGTTCTGCGTGAATTTGGTTCTGCTTTGCCCTGATGAATGACCTCTTGTCAACATTGGGATGCACTTCAATATCGGAGTCATCGCTGAGTTCCAACTTGTCCTAAAGCACCAGCAAGTTAGCGCTTGGTGAAAGCTACATAGCTGGCGAAATTTACCCATTTACTATAGTCGACCATGTTGATAGTATCGGTTGGGCGATATGTTGACGTTGAAGCAAAGGTCTAGCTATGGATCCTTGAAGGGCTACTGCGTTTGCCGGGATGGTGAGTTACGGAAAAAACGACGCCCCGTTTGCGGTAACGGGATGAGACACATTCGTAACTTTCGATGGTCGTTTAGCCACTCCAACCTTAATATCCCAGTTGGAGAAATAATCTTATAATCTTGTGTGCCCTCTCTCTGGCTGTCAATTCGGTTAGAGAATTGTGAAGCATTTGACCCCCTCAAATATGCAAACTCGGCATGCCATGAATCTGCTCATTGGCGATCGATGTTTTGGAGAGTCAAGTTTCACGTCATTCATCGATGCACACCGGAGAACCTTTAACACATGATCTTCGCGACATGTATACAAGATCCTTATGGCTGCCCGAATTTTTCGGCATCATAGGCGCAGGGAAAGCTTCGGTATCCGCCCGGGCTAACTATTATCCGCTTCCGTTTTTTTTTTTACTAACCGACGATTTGACTGATTCGATGATTTGACGGATTGACTGACCGACCGACGATTCGACTGATTGACTGACCAACCGACAATTTAACTGATATCTTTAGACGTTTAAGCTTTTCTATTCCCTCCGGAGGCCGCCTGCGGCAGGCCTCCTCCTCGCTGCCCCCCTAAAGTTAGGCGGTTAAGAGAGGCAGAAAAAAATTCCTTAACTAGTTACTAAGAGTATTTTATATCTAACTAATTAAAAGAGATATCTCTATAGGATAGCCTTATTTTTAATAAAGGGAAAGCCATCCGTAAGAAGCTTTGCTTTACTCTCTCGCCTTTGCCTTGCTATAACACAAAACGCAGGCAAAGCTCCGCTTTCCCTGATTAATGGCTATTAGGAACATGGCTAACACTGGGCGGATGACATTAGGTGTCCAACCTTGTAAGCCACTCTGGCGTCAACAACACTCCCTCTGTTTGAAGAAGCCCTTGACCACTTCTCAAGAGTTGGCCTGGCGCTTTCTCAAAAGAAGGGATCTACATGTAATTAGCGAGCAGCACTTCAAGTCTCAAGTGCCCCCTAAATCCGCATGAACCCTTATAAAATGATAAGCTTATTGGGAGAAACCACGATAATAATGGTATAATACATCTCTGTGGCTTTTTTTCGACCTTGTTCAAAACTGACTTGTTTGATGTGACGCCTTTTGTGTTCCCTTTGAACGAGAAGAAACAAGGCTGTTCTTTGACCTCGATTGGTCAACCGCTCGTCTCTGCTTTGTGCTGCCACTAACGCCAACGGGAACTGTCACTCACTGCTGCTTTGTGCTTGCCAGAGCTAGAATGGTAGAAAACGAGAGACATTGGCAACCAGGCTCTCGAACAAAATTTTCGTCGTCGGCTATGCGATGGCTTCCAAGAGCATTCGCTTGGCATTGTGTACACTAGTGTACTGGGCCATCGTTAGGCTTTTGAGAAGTACAGGTTAGCTTATTTACACACGCAAAGTGCAACCTATTAATCGCTAAAGCCTGAGCTCGCTCACCCACTTGGATTTCGTGAGATGCTTCATCATTGTACGACAACATGGGAGACATACTAGCAACCTTGTACACCCATGGTCTCAAATGATGTTCGGACCAGAACGTATGTTACTGTCTGCCATATATATTTCTACATGAAGAGCCCTATACGCAACAGTGAATGCGCACCCCTAGCAGTTATAAGCGATTCTTTCGACAGGTATTCTTTCCATCTCCATTCTCCTGTGCTGTTCCCCCCTCTTGCGCTTGGTTCTTGAGCTTGCGATTCGTCGCTTCTTTGGGAGGTTTCGATGAATTTTCCTGGCTTGTAGCTTATTAGTCCGAGACGCCGTCATTGTGCATACTTGCAACAAAATACTACAATAGGACGAACCTGGGCTCATGAGACGACTGAGATGCTGCCACCGCTTTGAATTGTCCCTCTTCGCCACTCTTGCCGCCCTTGGAATGAACCATTTTCTGCGAAAACTTTTGCGACGTGATTCGATTGGTGCGTGTTCTTGAGATGGCAAACGCACTTTGTAAATACTTGAGGTTTGGTGTTATGGCCATCATGTTGTTCACGCAGTTTTCCTCTCTTCCTCTCGACAGATGGATGGATTGACTTGGTAGCGAGGAGATGAGATGGGAATGGTATCCTTCCACTAGTGTGACAAAAAACATCAGTTGAGGGGATTCGAACCCAATTTCGTCACCTTGTCGTCATTCAAAAAAAAAAGTACTTGATGTCTTTCTCCCTCTCTCTCCTTTGAACCCGGTTTATGCATCGTGGTTGCTGGCGACCCATATTTTGAAGCCATCATCGATTTTGAAGTTCCAAGGGGTCAATGGGGGTCATGTCAGCAACGACGGACGGGGTTGCCACATGTGACCAGCACTGGTAGCATTCAATGAGAGCGTCAGCTACTGTTCGGGTGTTCTGTACATACTCGGCACGCGCGACGAACGGTATCTTCCGCCTCGGGTAAACCTTGCGTGTAAAGCGGCCAACGGCAGAGGTCGGCCTTGAGTACACCCTTTTTCGGCCGGAAGTTTTCATCTGATATGAGTCTACGATGGTCAAAGACGAGGCACTCGCTCTTCATTCTGCTGCCTTCATTGTGTGCTTGTGAGTTGGAGTCAGACGGCGGCATCATCCTCGACGTCGCCCGGCAGCTTGACAAATTACGCTGAATATATCCGCTCATGGTACATTGCGCTATCTGTTATTATGATTTTCAGAATTGAAACAAGTACAGTAGCGGAACCTTGACTTTGATGTAGTCTTGACTCACTACTCGGCCGTTGGCACGGTCTTCTCGACCTTGGCTACATACTGCCTGCATGTACGAGGGACTTTTTGACAAAAAGAAAACGACATTGGAATGTTCTGGAAATGTCACACTTCGTGTACCAAAGGCACGTGACTCCGTTAAGCGCTGTAAGCGCTGGCTAAAACCCGGCGACTCCCACACAACGAACATACCTACAGTGGGTGTAGGTAGCTACCGCTAATAACAACGGACATGCAAGTAATTGACCAAAGCCAGTGAGTAGGTCTGGTATCAATTAACTTGAGCCCGTGATGGCAATGTGATGATGAATTGGGTCTCGCAGGCCCTGTCAGCTCTCGTGCTTCTCGGACCTGCGATTGGCCTGTGCCACAACCCCGACTCCCCACGAGCTGCAAACTTGGCATCCCCTACCTCCAGAATTAGTAGTCAACATTCAGAAAATGCGTGAAGAGTCCGGAGTAGACGGACGAGTCGATGGGTCGGTCAGGCACCAGCGGCTTGGGGGCGGGGGGGGCCGCTAGATGCGCTGAAAAGCGAAAGGGGTCCGAAAGGGATCCGGAAGACTGCAGTCCGTAGACTGTTGAAACTGTGAACTGTAATCCGTAGACTTGTAGGGAGTAGAATGTAGGTAGACTCGACGGGATAAATGGATGATTGCCCACAATCCAATCAATCGTCCATCTCGCAATTTTTTTTTTTTATCTTGAGAATTCTAGAACGGAGAGCCAGACAAACACCATTGACTCCACTCCACTCCACCTACAGTCCAGCCCAGTCCCGCCCAGTCCCGCCCAGCCCAGCCAAGCCAAGCCCTGCCGTCCGCTAAAGTCGACCTTGTTGGCAGTTGTTGCTGCTGGGGGCCGATGGTCCTGCCGAACTCCCTCACTGTTCAACTTGGCCAACGGACGACGTTTGCTGGACCACGGCCGAAGGAAATCTACCAACTGCCATCCAACGTCCAACCACCGCGCCTCCCTCACCCGGCACGTCTGCTCCGCGCGAGGAGGCAGAGTCTCGACTCTCCTGCGCTCTTTGAGCCACCGCCTTGCTCGAATTTGCCCTTTGGCGTCCCCCGCCCATCTTACCCATCTTACCCATCTTACCCATCTTACCCATCTTACCCATCTTACCCATCTTACCCGCACGCAGGGGAGGAATATACGGACTACAGTGGAAAAGTAAGAGCCCCGAAGGCGAAGGGTAAAAGGGTTAAAAGGGAGCCGCCGACACCGAGTCCCTGGCCGTCCCCAGCCGTCCCCAGCATACTTGGTAATTTTGCCTCGCTATTCACTGCTGGCCGTTCCCAACGGCTTCGCACGGTAAGGTATTATTAAGCCTTGTCCTGTTCCTGGATCAGGCCGCACGAGCCCTTCTCCTCACCAACACCTCAGTTGGCGGGTGCGGCTTCTCGGCATGAGAACTTTTCATTTGTGCAGTGGCCAGGTGATTCTAACTTCAAGCCATCTTTCCCTTTGACAAAAGAAGATTTAGTCGCCAAGTTTCATCATGGCGGATTACCGCTATGATCCTCGAGCTCAGCAACGGCCGCCGCCCCCTCGCGGTTATCCCGAACAGAACAATTTCCAGCGAGATGCCGCCTTCTCCAACATCTTCGGCGCTGCACCTCCTCCGGGGCGATCTCAAACCATGACGTCGTCATCTACCGTCCCCTCGATGATGGATCAGGGTCGGACCCCATCCATGTCGTCAACAACCTCCGGCATGCAGCGTCAACCTCCGCCGCGGCCGCAACAAGGTTTCTACGGCGAACGAGACCCTACAGCACAGAGAGCTCGACATAATGAGCCCAACATGGGGGGCGGATACCACCCAGGGCAGCGGTCCACCTCGGGAGGACAACAAGTTTCTTCCCCTCAAGCCCAGTACATGCAGCAAAACCAGCCGAGACGAGCGTATCCAGGCCCTGGCGGACCTCTGCCTCCTCGAATGGAGTCCCGAGGACCTCCGCCTCAGGCCGCGGGAGCACGGTATGGCCCTCAGGCCAGCTATCAAGGCGGGGGTGGCCCGAGACCAGCTCTCAACAGCGATCCTTATCGTTCCCAGTCCCTGGCTTCTGCTCCCCGTCAACCAATATACCACCCGTCGTCCAGCTCACATCAACAGTCACCAGCGAACCAGTTTCGTCAAGCCGCCTATTCGAACCAAAGTTCCGCGAGGACGACGGCCCAGGGAAGAGTCGTCCCTGAACGTCACCACGAGGACCGCTCCATGTCAATGACCGGCTCTTACTACCCCATGGCAAATGATGCCCATCAGACAATGAGTGGCCGAGTCATCCCCAATCGGCGAGCCCCCAATGATGCGTCCATGTTCAACGGCCTCCCGCTCAATGGAGGCTATCAGACTGCCCCCGGAACCCAGACTCGCACCGCCAGTATGGTATCGTCGTCTACTGGTCTTCCCGAGCATAGTAGAACAATGTCGATGGCTTCGACCACTGCCTCCACAACAGGGCCCCTGGAGTCTGACGCGTCTATACCGGGCGGGAGACCGTCTAGAAGCAAGTCCGTCGAGAGCGAACGACCGCACACGGCGACCAAGATCCGACCACCGCTCGTCTATCCTGCGCTTCTGTCGAGGGTTGCCGAATGCTTCCGCAGAAAGATCATCACTGGAGATCGAACCAAGAACGAGCTCACGTACAAGAATGCCTTTAGTGGCTCAGAGGCTGTGGATGTCCTTTCGTACATCATTAGAACGACTGACCGGAATCTTGCCTTGCTTCTCGGTCGAGCCCTAGATGCCCAGAAGTTCTTCCACGACGTCACCTACGAGCACAGATTGAGAGACTCGCAAGCCGAAATGTACCAATTCAGAGAAAGCTTGATGGAGGAACCCGAGGAAAAGCCCCCCGTGGACGGAGTTTTCGTCTTGCTGTCCGAGTGCTACTCGCCAACTTGCACGAGAGATCAGCTTTGTTACTCAATTGCCTGTCCCCGACGTTTAGAGCAGGTTTCCAGGCTCAACTTGAAGATCAATCCCGGCCTACGGAAAGACGACGCCACCAATGTCAACGACGACGAAGTTGACCAGACGGACGAACAGAAACTTTGGATCAATTCCGTTCCCAAAGAGGTTGCCGATGCGGTCGACGAGCGCGAGAAGAAGCGCCAGGAGGTCATTTCCGAAATCTGCTACACCGAGAGAGACTTTGTCAAGGATCTCGAATATCTGCGCGACTTCTGGATTCTGCCGCTGCGTACCAAGGCCTCGCCCATCCCGGTGCAACGTCGTGACAAGGTTGTTAAGAACATATTTAGTAACATTGTCGATCACCCGAGCATCCACACTGTCAGCTCCCGATTCGCCCTTTCGCTTACCACTCGACAACAAAAAGACCCCATTGTGCACAACGTTGGTGACATCTTTCTCGAGTTTGCGCCCCAATTCGAGCCATTCATATGGTATGGTTCCAGACAGTTGGAGGGTAAATTCGAGTTCGAAAATGAACGATCGGTCAATTCGCAATTCGCGAAATTCGTCGACGAGGTTGAGCGACGCAAGGAATCGAGAAAGCTGGAGCTGAACGGCTATCTCACCAAGCCAACTACCCGTCTGGCTCGATATCCATTGCTTCTGGAGAATGTGCTGAAGTACACAGAGGACGGCAATGCAGACAAGGAGGACATCCCCAAGGTTCTGACTATGATTCGTGACCTTCTCGGACGAGTCAACGCCGAGTCTGGAAAGGCAGAAAACAGGTTCAACTTGCGGCGACTCCACGAACAATTGCGATTCCGACCCAACGAAAGAGTTGACCTGAGACTCACCGAGGACGGACGGGAGTTGGTATTCAAGAGCCAGTTCAAGAAGTCTCCGACAGATCCGGCGGAAATCACGGCATTCCTGTTTGATCACGCTGTCCTCTTGGTTCGCATCAAGCAGAATGGCAAGAACGAGGAGATCAAGGCGTACCGACGGCCCATTCCCTTGGAACTGCTCGCCATCCGCGAAATGGATGAGGTTATTCCCGCACGGAGCATCAAGCGTTCTTCGTCCAGTCTGATACCATCAATAAGGACCAATATCGCTGATACCAAGAAGGGCGAAGGATGGCCCATCACATTCCGCCATTTGGGCAAGGCGGGCTATGAGTTGGCACTTTATGCTTCTAACCAGGCCGCCCGGAAAAAGTGGCTGGAGTTTATTGACAATGCCCAGCAGCGCCTTCGTGCTCGTGCAGACTTTTTCAACACCACGATCATCTCGAGCAACTTCTTCGTTGGTACCAACCAGATCAATTGTGTTTCACCGTTTGGTATGTCTGTTCATTCTTGACAAAAATCCGTGATGCCCAATTTTTTTTTTTTTTTTTGGAAAAGAATGAAGCTAATGACAATGTCCAGATGGTGGGCGAAAACTTTTGTATGGCACAGACAACGGCATCTATCTGTCTGATCGCAAGAACAAGGAGCAGATTCCGAGAAGGGTGCTGGAGACTCCCAATGTGACACAGATTGACATTTTGGAGGAGTACCAGTTACTGTTGGTCCTGTCCAACAAGACTCTGCAGTCTTATTCTGTGACGGCACTGAATCCCGACGAACCTGCCACGGCCAAGAGACCGAAGAAGATTCAGAACCACTGCAGCTTCTTCAAGACGGGTATTTGCCTGGGCAGGCATTTGGTGTGCTGCGTCAAGTCATCCGCATTGTCAACCACAATCAAGGTCTTTGAACCCAATGACGCCATGACCAAGGGCAAAAAACAAAAGGGCCTTGGCAAGTTCATGGCAGGTGGGCATGATGAGCTGAAGCCATTCAAGGAGTTCTATATCCCTACTGAATCATCTTCGGTTCACTTTCTCAAGTCAAAACTTTGCGTGGCATGCGCTCGAGGCTTCGAGGTTGTGTCACTCGAGACCTTGGAAACGCAATCACTTCTTGACCAGGCCGATACTTCCCTGGACTTTGTCGCTCGCAAGGAAAACGTCAGGCCGATCCACATCGAACGCCTCAACGGCGAATTCTTGCTCAACTACTCTGAGTTTTCGTTCTTTGTTAATCGCAACGGTTGGCGAGCTCGACCGGAATGGCGTATCGACTGGGAGGGGGCGCCTCAGAGCTTTGCTCTCAGCTACCCTTGGATCCTTGCGTTTGAGCCCAATTTCATCGAGTTGCGCAACATTGAGAACGGCGCCGTACACATCGTACCTCACAAGAATATTCGCATGCTTCACAGTAGCACACATGAGGCATGGCTTCCCCTCTCCTCCCCTGTCTCCTCCGCTGAGATTATGGTCATTCCAATCGTATAAACGTTACTAACGTCAATTCCAGATATTGTTCGCTTATGAAGACGAGCGGGGAGAGGATGTCGTCGAAGCCATTGACTTTTGGAAGAATGACCGACGATCCCAGATCCTCGGTGGGCCGTCCTCACCGCATCTAGGCAACCCATGAGACCCGACTCCAGAGACGGTAATGACGAGCAAAACAGCGTGCCTCGTAGTCTCGAGTCGAACAACGCTGACTGGGGGCGGAGTCAGTCATTCCAGCTCTTCCTGCAGGGATGGAGTCTTGTTGTACAGCTTGCACTTTCGAGGAGCCGGCTAATTAATACCGCATGTCCTTGTTTTTTGAATGCCGGTGGCAGCCTTGTTTACATTGCTTTCTCCCATTTCTTGGTTGCTGGTTTTTTTTTTTTCCTTTTTTCCCCGTTTTGATATTTTATTTCGGAATCGGGAAGGGGGGAACGAAGCTTGTTCTGCAGCGTTATATGGTTTCCTTTTTGTAGTTTATACTTTCCCGCGGAACTTTTGCTGGGCATACAAGTTTGCGTGGGCATGCTTAGAGCTGCGAGGCACAACGAAGAACAAAGCTGGTCCACGATAATTACCACGCACACTTCCTCTACGGTGCTGCGTATGTGTTTGACTCTCGGGTACGCACGAGCAAGCCATGGAGATTTCTGCAAGACAAGTAGCAGCCGACTTTGCTGACCTCGCCCAGCTGGTGGTCCTTGGTCCTTGGTAGACCCCATTCTCTCTCTACGGTGTTTCTCTCTTCCAAGCCAGGGAAGACTCGAGCCGAGGAAAGGCATGGACGGAGACGGCAAAGGTTGTTGAGTCCGCAATGAGGGGGCTTTATGGGGAGGACAAGAGGGAGGAGCAGATGATTGACACGGCGGGCGGGAGAAGGGGAGGGGGAGACGGAGAGGGGAGATCTGGGCGCTTGGCAGAAAAAGAGAAGATAATTGAAGAGGAAGGGCTCGAAGCCAAGAGTTGTTTTCGTTGGCAGCATCCAGGCACGCACAGTGATGAACATGATCACATGGGTCCCCAGCCGTCCGCCATGAGTCCAGTACAGTAAAGTAAAATAGGCGGTGATGCCACGAAAGAAAGCCCATTCATTCATTCATTCATTCATTCATTCGTTCGTTCGTTCGTTTGTTCGTTCCCTGACATCTAACATGTTCACACGTTACGTACGGACGTACACACACGGATTACATGGCACAGCGTATTCTCCCCGAGACCACGTCCACAGCCGTCCACCGCTGCTCTCTACTCGGGCGCGGGCCCCTCTTGCCCTGCCACAGCCCCATCTCATCCATCAACACCTCCACGACCGTCACGAACCTCGCCCGTCTGTTTCGGTCCCCGTCCCCGTCCCCGTCCCGCTCGCCAGCCGCAACGCTCATCTCGGCGTCGTCCCTCGTCCTCGCCACCCGCGAACAAAGCAGATGCAGGTCAAGGAGCTGGGTGAAGACGAGCCCGAACGAGGGCTTCTTGGCGCGTCGAAGCGCACCCGACGACGACGCCTTGTACCCCGGCATGTGCAGCGGCGGGGGCGGGGGCGGGGGCGGGGGCGGGGGCGGGTGATGGAATATACTTTGCAGAGAGCGGTCGAGGGGGGGCCGCTCCCCGCCTTTCTTGCCGTGCCTCTTCTGCTGCTGCTGCTGCGCGCCGGCGACCGAGTTGAGTATCATGACGAGCGGGTGGGAGGCGAGGCTGCGCGACAGATGGCGCAGGTGGGCGGCGAGGAGGGCGAGCGCCCCGTGGGCTGCTTCCCTCGCGCGCTGGGTGAAGAGCGCGGCGAGCAGTGCCGAGAAGTGCGTGATGAGGATGATGGAGGGCGGGGGGGGGGATCCCGGCCCCGGCTCCTCCTCGTCGTCGGCGGCGTCGTCGGCGTCGGCGTGGTCCAGATCATAGAGCACCTCCCACAGACCGTCCATGTCGAAGACGCACGAGAGCATCACCCTGTCCAGGCACGCCTTGACGTCCCCGGCCGGCATCTGGGCTCCCAGGCTGTCGCGCAGTGACCTCAGCGCCTCGGCCGCTGGTCTCGGCGTGACGAGGAGCGCTTTCCCAGACGGACTGTCGAGCAGTTCCCGCGAGAGAACCTGTAGACCCAGCTGGCGAAGGGGGGGGTTGAACCTGGTCAGCTAACTAACTAGGTATGTTTGTAAGGGAGGGGGAGAGGAGGGGAGGGGGAGAGGAGGGGAGGGGAGGGGAGAGGATTGGAGAGAGAGAGAGAAAATAATTCATCAAAAACCTACTGCCAGACCCATGCCATCATCCTCGGCACTCACACCCACCACGGAGCCTCGTTCAAACCCGCCGCTCAGCAGGACATGATGGTCCAGCTCGACGCAGCCAGACCTACACGGGCCCAGCTGGCGCACAGCATTCCTCCTCTCTACTTCCCGCGCAGCAAGAACGGATGCCGGGAGGGGCGAGAGCGGGAAATGGGTGCTTGTCTGGGAAGAGGCCGATGCGTCCATGGCACAGCACAGCACAAATGCACGCGCAAGTTGACGAGTTTCCTCGCAGTGCAAGGAAGTTGGGTTCGTGACGTTAACGTGCATTGTGCATTGTGCACTGTGCATTATGTATTGTGCATTGTGCATGTGCATGTGCATGTGCATGTGCATGTATGTGTCCATCCAATCAGACGTGTCTGCCACTGAAGCGTGTCTCGGCCCCAGCCAACATACGGACGGATTACAACACCAGAATTCACGTGCGTCTGCGTTGACGATTTATACCTCTCAACATAAACGTTACTCGCAGCAATCTGCCTAGGTATGTTTCACGAATCACGACACCGATGCCCTTCATCCTACAGCGCCCATTCTCCCCCTCCCCCCCCCCCCCCCGTTCCCTTCGTCCAGTAATCCGTACCTTCAGCTTCTTTACGATCCCAGGCCCCATCCCATGTCGTTCAAATGAACCTCGACACCCTAGCCAGCCCCCGAATGCTCTTCCCCGAACTTGTCCATATTCTTGTCTTGCTTGGCCGTGACAGTGCCCATCAAGTCAAGTCAAAATCTTTCTTCTTCATGTTCGGTAACGCATCTGTTGTGGTTGGTTGCGCAAGGGTTCTCAGTCCCGACCGTACTTCAGGTCCCAGAGTCGGAAAATTAACTCAGACAGGCATCAAAAATGTTGTCTTGTTGGTGGGTCTCGTTTTGCGCATGGGCAACTAGCAAGACTTTCAAGAGGCTTTCCATTCATACCCGGCCACCTTGTCCATGCATCCAACTGCAGACTTTCTGCCGCCAGCAAGGCTACAGTAAAGACGAGCCCACTCCCATGGCACCAACGTCCATTTACATGGCCATTCCAGGGGCCGCAGATTGACTTCCGGTGTCTGAGTTCTTAGGTCTTCGTCCACCCTTTAAGCTCTTCATACGACCCAAGAGGCCCAAAGGTTTGGCAGGAGCCGCATCTTCGAGACTCGAAGTGGCCTCTGTGGTGGCTCTGCGCTCCAACGCAGAACCTGACATGCGGCGTGGAACAGATGGCGGGCTGACGGGAGACATTGTTCTCTCTCTCGTCTTGGCCGTCACTTTTTCCTCTCCTTTGCTGAACTCGGCAAAAAAGGGGTTGGGCTCAGAACCTGCACTGGATGCCGCTGGCATTGGATCTGGTGATGGCTTGCTACTTATGCCTTCAGGGTTGGTCATTCTACCCGATGGTGCAAATTCGCGTGCACCTTTGTTGATATGACGGATACGTTGAGCCAGGGACTTCTTGCGCTGCAAACCACCGTTCAACGTCTCCTGTTGCTGTTCTGCTTGCCGTCTGACTATGGCAGCTCGGGCGACGGGCGTGCCCTCCAGGAATGTAGATGTGCCAAGCCCATAACTCTCGTCACCATGGACAATGTCGCCACGGGAAATTGGATCGAAGATGGCTGCTTCCGTCGACGACGAGGTCGGGTAATTGTATCCGTTCTTGATCTTGCGGCCCGTGGCGAAGTCACGGAAAGCCTCGTCAGTACCATTGCCCATGAACTGCGCATGATCTGGGTTACGGTTCAAGGGACCAGCGCCACCGAGTGAGTTGTTCAGAGAGTCCTTGGGGAATGCTTGCATGGGAGCGCGGCGACTGCTTCTGTTTCGATGTGGGTTCAGGGCGTCAAAGGGCCCGTCGTGATGGAAAACTGCGCGAATCATGTCTTTGTTAGCAAATGAACGCCATTCCCGGCATGGCTCGTGGTGCTCCTTAACTTACGACCCGTGCCATATATGCTAGTTGCATCTAGCTGATCGATAAGATCCATTCGCCGGCTCGGGCGACCGGATTTGCTCCTTGACTTGGCATCTCGTTCATTGTCCCGAGCGTCTCGGCCTTCACGAGCTTCGCGGGGCTCTCGACTTTCTCGAACTCCCTTTTCGCGTTGTCGATCGCGAAGGCGCTTCGCCTCAATCATCTTCATCTCCTCGGGGGTGATGGGCAGAGCACTGAAGTCCATAGCTGAAGACTCTGAATTTCGTCGGGGTCGACGTTGTGGGGGCGGTCTGCGGGGAGGCGATCGCGAAGCCTCGGGGCGAGGACCAGGCGCCGGCTTTTTTGCTCTCATGGCCTCTTCTTGCGACTTGGTCGGTCGATGTTTGCTGTCGGCCTGTAGGGTTTCGCCACTGCGAGGGGCGATGGGCTGTTTTGATGGTTTTCGCTGAGCAGCAAGCGCTGGAAGCGCCGGAAGGACTTTGTCGTTGGGCATCGTGTCTTCGAGTGTCAGAGAATCCTGAATTGGGGGATTAGCATTCGTCGTAGTCGCACGATGTAGAATGATGTGTAAAAAGACAGGGCTGCCTGCATTTGATACACAAGCAAGTGTGCGCAAAGGGTAAATGGAACGTACGAATATGTCTTCGGCGGAGAGCGACTGGTGTTCGGGTTTGAGAGGCTGGCTCGGGCTGTCTAAGAAAGGATTCCGGGAAACTGGTCTTTGTCGGCCAGCGGTATCATCGAAAGGCGAGGTGGTTGGGGATGCGTAGGCGGCATCCAGGCTGGCTGGAGAAGCGGCACGATTGCGAAAGGGATTGTTTGAGGATAAATTGCCGGATAATCCAGAAGAGGGTAGTTGCCCTGCGCACGAAAACTATGTCAGCTGGTTTTAGGCTCGATCGGACTGCATGCACACCACCAGCCCAAGAACTTGAAACACGACAGATGTCCTCCCACATGACACAACAGAGAGGTCATCCCATCTCATGTGTGGGCCACGAGACAATGCGCGCGACAAAGGTCAGAAAAATATGGACAGCGAATAACGAACAGCTACCGCGGCGACGAATGCTCTGCTCCTCCTGGCAAGGAGACGGGCGGGGGTCATGGCGAGACAGACAACACAACCATACGGCGCTTGGTGAGCACAGCTTGCTTACCTTGCCGGAAAGATCCTGGGCCAGACATTTTGACTGGGCAAAAGCAGTGGCTGGCAGGCAGACTGTAAGAAGAATGCCCGGCGAACAAGAACAGGCTACAAACACGTTGTGTGGCTGACAACAGAAATGACTTTGGCTGATAGTCGAATTTCTTGCGCCTTGGTAGACAGGCACAACTTGATGCCAAAAGGTCCAAGACGACTCGACGCGATGGTACACGAGATGGTACACTAGTTTCCCCCCCGGGTGCGGTGAAGCTGGCGGAAGGGCGGGCGGCTACGGCCAGTGGACGGCGGGGCTTTGCTATGAAATCCAGGGGGCCGAAGGATGGGAAAGGGGGGGGGGGGGCGAGTTGACGCGCCGATCGACAAATCGATGCCGATAATCGTAAAAATGGGCCGTTGGGGCGACGAAATAAAGTGTGTTTCGCAAGCCCTTGAAGTCGATGGTCCGCCAAAAGGGGCGCGAAACCCGGAGAACACACAAACTGTGAGGCCAAAAGGGGGTCGGTCGTTTGACGGTCAGGCCCTGGTGCAACTTGACCGGAGGTGCGGTGCTTCGTACTTGCCCCTTTCGCTTTGGGCGATCAAAGCCGTCTGGTACACGTGGAACAGGACCTTGTCACGCCCAGGACAAGTCGGAAAACAGATGGTTAGGGCAACAGCTCGGGCCGTCAGATCGAAATCGTCCAGGAAAGACCAAGGGTTTATCCAGAGAGAGGGGTTGTGTAGCAAAGGTAGGAAGATGGGAAACCCGCGTTGAAAGCTGAGCGGGCGGCACTCAGGGTCTAATAGGTAATAGGCCTGGCTAAGGTCTAGTTAGATGATGCATGGGCTGAAGTCATGCGCAAATGTTCCTCCTCATCACTCAGAAGCCAAGGTGCCAGGCAGCCTTTTCCCCAACGAGGAAGTAGTGTGGCGGGACTTGACTAATAAGTCGTATGTACAATGCCAGGGGTCGTGGCAAATAATGATGCACCAGACGAAATGATTTGCTCACGGGATCCACGACGCTTTGGAGCAGGTCGAGGGGGTTATGTTCTTCCTGTTCTGGCACTCGGATTCCTCTCGAATTGACTTGTTGTTTGGTCCGGCAGCTGGCACATGTGCCAACCCCAACTTCCTGTGTATACGGACTAGTCCGGCCGTACGGATTACGCAATGCAGCTGATGAAAAAAAAGCGGAGGGATCGATCTTTCGATTTATGACAGAACAAGAGTCAGACGCTACAGATTGATGATGACTGCCGAATCGTTTTCGCGTCGACGGCTTCGAGGCGCCTGGTTGATATGCCCAGATGTCAGTCAGCCTCTGTAGTGTTTATGAATTCCAAGACAACTTGACTGATGCGCAATCGGCAAAAAACACGGAGGCTTGGTGGCGGAGGCTTGATGGCGGAGGCTTGATGGCGGAGGCTTGGTTGGTTGGAACTTGGCAGTCAGGCAGTCCAGCCTCTGGACAAACAATGGCTCGTCCCGTTCTGCTATCGCTGCCACTGTGAAGACTATCGAGCAAAACCTTTATTCCGTATGTATGCTGCGATGGTATTGATAAGATGGAGACAGCGTCAAGGCTACTGCTTTTGAGTTGATACAGCGTTTCCAAGTGGCGGTCTGTTCTGCAGCCAGGCTGTTGAATTCAATGATACAACATGATGAGGATGGGGAAAGAGTCTTGCCAGGTTCAATTCACAATTTACAGGAACGGGCCAGAGGAGGTGCCGTGGCTGCGTACTGTATGTACAATGTAATGTACAGTGGGCGTAGTCCGTACTTGCCTGCTCATAGTGGGCGTACAGGGGCTTTTTTTTCTTGACTGCTCCTGCCACTTCATCGGCTCATCGGCGGTGCAGGAGTACGGATTAGACGGCTGCTTTCAAGTAGGCAGCCTCCCAGGACATCTCGCCAGCTCTTCCAGGGCAGTCATATACGTCATACTCGGTACTTTAATCTGCAACCGACAGAGGCAGAGAGAGAGGATCAGGCTCTCAAACCCTTTTGCATGAATGTGGATTGCAAAGTTCGAGTCCTGCCTGACTCATATGTATACATACCATGTCGTAGCCCACCGCTCAATGGTCTTAATCAATTCTGAGACCTCCCCTGGCGATCATTTTAGATTTAGGACAGACAGTCTTGGCATCTTAATCCTTGATAGCACCTGCCCGTTTTCCTCTTGATTTGATTCCCTCTTGTTGCGGTAAGTTAGGTTAGTTGCCTGTTTGTGCAACATGCAGAGGCAGTCGGTGATGCACCGCTGATTGGCCAAGCCGTGATTGGCCGACCCCCAACTGAGCTCTAGCTCTGTCCGCTCTTGTCCCTGGATAATAATTCATCCACAACAACTCATCTCCCCCTTCGTCTCGACGCCTGAGAAGCCATCCTTACGGCATTGGCGAGCAGCGACAAAGAGGGAGAGGATAAAGCTGCTGCTGAGAAGAAGTCTAGTGGCTGAGTTTACCGTGGCTGGCAGTGGAGAAGTCAAGTCAGAGAGCTGGCAAGAAAGGGCTGCTGTTTCTTTGGTCTCTCACTTTCTAGCTATCGACTTGACTGGAGGCCCAGGGGGTGGGCATATTCTGGCCCAGAGCAGCATCCGCAGTACCAATATCACCTAACAGAACAGACAATCATCAAAGTCAGCTACTCCGGGTTTTAAAAAAAACACGTGTATTTTCAGACTTGGTCTGTCGGTGAGCACGAGACATAATTTCCTCAGTCAAGAGAGCAAGTATAGTACCTCGACGTTAGTATTGATTTTGTGAGGCGTCTTCAACAACACGGTTGTTCAACATGGTTGGACTGAAGTCACGTCACACTTCCAAGATGAGATGTAAAACTGAACATCAGCCCCCGTCAGTCATGTTGTGTGTCTCGTAGCTAATATTGCCTGCCCTGCGCCTCGGCCCATATGAATCCAAATATAGTTAGTCCCTTTGCATACCATACCTCTGCTGCTCTTGCCAGCAAACGACGCCGTCTCAGGAAGCTCTCGCACTCATACATCGTCTTCATATACACCCTTGTCCAGGCTCGTTCCCCTCACACGTCCTTCCTTCACCCTTCAAACTCAACCACGCCTGTTCCCGGCGGCGACACTGTCTCTGCCCGCAGTCGTCCCCCTCCAGCATCTGCATCTATGAGACTCTGGTCTTGTTCCTTTGATGTACCTGCTCCGGCGTCCAACCCGTCCAACAAGTCACGATCCGAGCTCTTGACAGATCGGTCGTCCCCGCTGGGACCACCGGGTCCCTTTCTAGCGCCGACAGCAATGCCAATGTCGTCATCGTCTTCCTCCTCTTCGTCAGGGCGCTGTCCGGGCAGAACGTTCTTCTCGAGCTCCCTTTGGGCTTCTTCCATGCGGCGGCGTACCTCGGTCGCGACACGCATACCGTCCGTGACGATGTTGTCCAGTACGCCACGTAACCCTCTTCCTGCGCCGTGAGGACCAGGATGGATCGGAACGGGCGGGCGGGAGCTGAAGCCGAGACTGGCGAATGTAGTCAACGACGAGCTCTGCGGTGTCGAGGCGGCATTCTGCAGGCCTTCTATGACGTGGAACGACGAGGGCAACGAGGATTCAAAGAACTGCTCTAATAGTTCATCGGCTAGGACAACCATTCTGAATGTCGGCAAAGTCATGTGCATCGGCTGAGCTGGGTTGAGCGCCGCATTGGCGGCTTCTGATTTTGCTTTGGACACCTGACGCCTGTCTGCGGATGAGTTTTCCGATCTGTCGGCTTCCGGGGGAGAAGGTTCAGAGGTTGTTGACCCGAAGCCTAAAAGATCCTCCTCATCCTCCTCATCCTCATCATCGCCAATGGCGAATGCGTTTGCGTCTGTTCCTGTACCCGCGTCGCCGCCACCCATTGATGTTGATGCGTTTTGAGAAGTTTGGTTTTGCGGGTGATCCCGATCAGCGTATTCGAAACACCGGCGGATAAAGGCGCTGACACTGCCCAGAAACCTCTCATTCACTGGCGCGCTCGCCGGCAAGCTTGCCTGGGAATCCTGGGCATTGCCTGCGTCACTATTCAGAGCCACGCTGGACGCATTCGGGCTGAGAGTTCCTTCGAGACCGCGGCGCGACAAGAACAGTAGCGCCTCCGAGATACGTAGAATGCCTTCGCGGTCTACTTTCCCGTCACCGTCGTCGTCGTAGAGCTCGAAAAAGTAAGTGATGGTGCCCATGATGTCTGTTTTGCCCTTGATCCCTGCCAATCCAGTGACGACATTCTGCAGAGTGAGAGCGGCGTTGCCATCCACGTCCCATTTGTTATACATTCGCCGGAGGAACTCGTGCTCTGCAGGCTCTGGGCCAGACCCCCAGGGTGAAATGTTGTCCGGGGCTCGTCTCGCGCTGTTGAATCTCGAGAACGTGTCCTCCCCAGACCCGGTGTTGCTTCGCGAGCTCCCGGGTGAGTCGGAAATGGCCCATTTACACATGCTGGCCAGGAACTCCCTGAAAGCATCATAATCCATCAGGTTGGTACTGGGGCCGAGTCCAACGCGACCCTTCTCGACTTGGTTTGGTGTTGAGGCGAATAGCTCCGACGCTCGCATCCTGCTTGTTTTGGCTCGTCTCTTGGCTTCTTCCTGAACCATGAGGTCGCGCTGTTGTCTCTCGTACAGAATGCTGTAGAACCTGTCGTACAGTGCGCCGAGCTCATCATTTCCGAGTAGCTTGCTGTCGGGTCCGAGATTTCGGATAGCAGTCCGCTTGGCGAAATTTTCAATATTGTTCAGAACAGCATCTTTCTTCTTTAATCGCAGTTCTGTGATTCTGCTGTGCGTGATGCCAGAAAACTCCTTGAAAGCAACCACCATAAGTTCTTGGAACCTGGTGACGGCTCGAAGCTTGGGATTTTCGGATTTGGGATGGGCCGATTCGTCTAGTCTCGCAAAGTATGATTTCAGGACAGAGATGAAGGCTCCGTCATCAGCAGCATCCAGCAGTTCTTCGCCGTTGATGCGGAGAATCGCCAGCCCAACCTGGAACAGCACTTTTGGGCCCTCGACAAAGAAGACGTCCAACACGCGAAAAGCGAAGATCAATGGCATTGAGTTGATGTACAGTGACAAAAACCACGGTAGTGAGACGACTGATAGTTGTACATCGCTCTTGGCCAAATGCTCCCACAGAACGGGCATGGTTCTCTCAACCAACGATTCAAAGACTTTTTGGTCCAGCAATGTTCCATACATGGTGGTCGAGTAATAACCGGGTACAAGCCGATCACATAGGGAAGACAGCAGGAAGAAAGCTTGAGCTTCGGACATGTGAATGAGTAGAGCCGCCACAACAATATTCATGGCTTGGCAGTATCCGACATCAGGGTTCACCCAGCTGTACGCTGTTAGGACTCGGCGAAGTCTACCAATGCCTTCTTCACTCTGGAAGCCAGGGTATTCTGGCAAGCTTCGGTTCAGATCCTTCTCAATCTCGTCGATGGCAAGTGACTCCTGTCCTTCAAACTTGGCCAATGTATCGGCAAAGAGATTGGGGTTGTCCAAGCGCAGGTATAGGGAGCCGGACGTGAGCTCCCAAATCTCTCCTCGCAACCGATTGGGCAGGCCGACTCGAATCAGTTTGTGAAACGTGGGTTGACGGATCAGGGTCGAATTTCTGCCATTGTCTCGCAGGTATTCGGCCCAGAGTCGCATTTTTGCTCTGTCTCGCAGCTTCTTCGGGTCACCAGGGTATCTGAACATCATTCCCAGGCCAGCGTCCGGCGGATCGGCACCCTTTTTGTCTTCGGTTCGAAGCAGATGCTCGGAGTAACACTCCGCGACAACCCTTCGCAGTTTCCCGACGTTGCCTACCCCAGACCTCAATCCTCTCTTGAGGCCGTCGCAAAACCGTTCGCAGGCGAGCCGGGAGTCGGCCAAATGAATGGCGATGCGCTGTTCTCTGCCATCTTTTGCATCTTTGCCTCCATCCTTGTCCTTTGTGCTATCGGCCAACAACAATCCATTCCAGGTCGTAATAGCAAGTGCAAACTAGGAAGCAATAAAACGTCAGAAAGAGCTGTTGCAGCACGCTCGCGTGAGGGATGGTTATGAGTATGAGTCACCCCCAACACGCGTGAGGAACAAGATGCGGATGACAATTTTACCTGAAAATTTTGACTTTTCAATCTCTCGACTCTTCTGATAGCACATAGTGGAAACGTGAAGCCATTCCCACTTGGACCAGCGCCGTGGGTCTGCCCAGTAAAGGTCAACGACGTCGATGTGCTAGCGGTTTGAGCAAAGCTTGACGGCGTTGTAGAGAAACACAGGTACGCTTCGGACAAGTGGAGTTTGCCAGCGTAGTGCCATCCTCGGTCACGGTCCTTGTCGCCCTGAGTAGCGTTGGAAGGCGGGATGGTAAGCTCGGCGTTGATCTCGTATAGGGGGTTCTGGGAGGCAGGCAGACGGAACTGGCTCTGAAATAGGGACGCTTTGGCAGGATTCTTGTCGGAGCTCGAGAGATTGAGGCCTTGAGTCGGGTCAATCAGCTGCTGGGCCTTTTGCACGATATTCGTGAAATTGGAAAACATGGTCGCGATCACCAGCGCCGCATGGCGGTATCAAAGGAAGCGAGCGGCTTGGTGACAAGCCCGAGACGACGAGAGATTGCGCGATGGGGAAGATGCTGCAGGACGGAACGGGACCAGTTTCAGAGTCGAGCTGAGGACAGGAATCGAGCGACACGTCAAGATGATTATCAAGTTGTTGTGACGAATGGTGTTGCTTTCCAAAAGGAGGTGCATAAGCTTCAGGAATGCACGAGGTGCATGAGGACGGGACGGAGGCGACGGCGGGCGGTGCTGGTGTGGAGGTGACAGTGGATGCGGAGAGCTGAGTTTGCTGGCACTAGTCGCCAAGACACGGGGCGTAGCAGCCACCAACAAACAGCTCCCAGCAGTATGTACAGTGGATGTAGGGCATCGGGTGCTTTTACAGTGAGTTTTGGCTTGAAGCTTGGCGGCCGTCGATTCGGCGTGCGAGCCCCTCCCTCGCCCCTCGCTCCTCGCCCCTCCCTCGCCCCTCGCTCCTCGCCCCTCCCTCGCCCCTCGCTCCTCGCCCCTCCCTCGCCCCTCGCTCCTCGCCCCTCGTCGCATGATGCCTTTCTTTTTTGGGGAGGGGGAGGGGGTGGATTTTATCTACGTGATCTCCTTCTTTCTTTCTCCGTCAATAATGCGCCATATTAACTAGCATCGAGTCGTCTAAGAGCATTTTGTGACGGGAATTCAGCCAGCACTGAACAATGATAAGATAGCTTGACGATCCGGTGGTGAACATCATAAACCCCTCCTCCATCCCCTTCGCCTGTTGCTCTGTCTACTTCATGGTGGACGAAATGAAGTTCCAACTCGAGTACATGAACGTGGCCAAAGTAGATTCTCGCGTCATGCATTGATGGATCTTAATCGAAAATCAGCCGTCCTTGTTTCCCCCTCATTCACCTAGAGTTACGGAACTTGTGATGACAAAAATCTCAGCCCTGTGAGTGGAATCCGGGGATATAGGCAAAGGAGACAGACAAACAAGGGCGACAGCTTCAAGTCGCACTATGAGTATGCAGGAGCTGTGAGGATTCCAGTCTTTAAGCCATTGTGCTCCGTACTCCGTACATGGCATGGCATCCAGTTGAAAAGTGGGTTGTTAAATTAATAACAATTTTGTCACCTCACACACAGCTGGGAATCGTGTCATAGAACGAAACGCTATTGCTGATCTACTATTTTGCAAGGCAAGTACTCCGTAGTGCAAGTTTACCGAGAGTCCACCACCCTGTTTCTTTATTCCCATCTGGCCTTGCTTGCAGGATATCCATAAAAAAAAAGGGACGAAGAGACACAGAACTCAAAAAAGTGAAGGATGTCTCCGATGCGGGGAATCGAACCCCGGTCCCTGCGGCACTTCCAAGTAGCCATGAAAGCGCAGTATGATAGCCATTACACCACACCGGATGTTGGATGTCAAATCCCGGACAAGCCAGCTTATGATCCAATCTCTGGATGTCTCTCCGAAATACGGAGTATCACGTCGATTCTTTGGCCCGAATCAATCCGTCTCATAACGTCGGCCAGCTGCAGTCATGTCTTGGCGGGCGATGTGGCTGTCTGACATGACATGTCTGACATGGATGTCTTTTCGAAATGCCTGGTCGAGCTGATGTCAACTTGAACGCATCACTTGCATGTAAGATACCCACGGGTAACAAGGTAATAAGGTAATAAGGTAATAAGCGTAATAAGCGTAATAAGCAGGCACCCCACCATTCCAGCCAAACCCAGTCAGCTATTTAATTATTATGTACGGACGTACTCCGTACTGACAGGAAGGACCCCTGCTGTGGTTCACTGTCGGCTTGTCATCATCCATCTGATGGGTGCGACGTCGATTCCTGATCCACCCATTCCCACCCATTCCCACGTTCCCCCTCCCCCGTTCCCCCTCCTCCGTCCTCCCCTCCTTCCGTCCTCCCCTCCTCCCCTCCTCCGTTCCTCCTCCATGCTTGCGTCATTACGGAGTAGTAGATGGTTGGTTGGCTTCGCGGGCCATGGTCACCCATCCTCCATCGATGGGCAGGATCCGAGCCCCGTACGCCCCCCCCCTTCTTCCCTGTGCTCAAACACATACATATAATCCGTACATATAACTTGTTGGGACTCGTTGGGTGCCATCGGCTCGAGGCATCGTCGTCGTCCTGTCCTGGCCGCCTCCATACCTTCCTTTTTGTGGCTCGTCTCATTCGACTTGCTTTCGCCCTTTCATCCCATTCCATAGCCGTCTTGTCACTGGTCTCAACGTTCTGAACCGTTGCTATTCCTCCTCCACTTGCCGCAAGCCCGGAAGAGCGTCGCTTTTGTGGCCCGCTCCTGCCCCTTCTCTCTTGAGCAGCAACCGACTTGGCTCGGTTTACTAATCCCATCCCCATAGACCAGACGAGAAGAGAGAGAGCGAGGGGGAGAGAGAGAGCGTGTCTAAGTCCGTGCATTCTCTGGCTCAAAGTTTCCATCCAAGCAAGAACGCATTCCACCAGACTCACGATCCAAAGATAAAAGGGAAAGAGACCGCATGCCGTGTAGCGCACAGCTTGCCGCGACCCGGTCAAACCCGTCAAACCCCATTCTCATCCTTGCCGTGTCCAAGTGGCGATGAACCGGACCTGAACCCAAAATCCACGCAAAATCCGGCGCGGTTCCGATTAACAAGTGTAACGTTCTTCCAGACACACCTTAATTCTCCTGGAACTGAGGGTAAAAATACATCACTAGTGTCTCTTGGTGCACGACCTGATTCTCGACGACATGGCCGCAACGGTGGCACAGTCGCAGGTGCATGGCGCTTTGTCTTCTTCAAATAATCTAGCTTCGCCGCCAGTATCTAGCTCTCACATAGCGCACGACCAAATCCATCATCGTCATCAGCATCGGCATCAGCATCAGCATCAGCATCAGCATCAGCATCAGCATCAGCATCAGCATCAGCATCAGCATCAGCATCAGCATCAGCATCATTCACACGGCCATTTCCAGTCACAAGACTCGACAGCGAGCAATAGACAAATCGAGTCGTTGCCGAGGACGCAAAAGTTCAATCCCAGTAATTTCAGAGTTGTTCGCACTCTGGGAACAGGTTGTTATCCCAACCCACGACAAGTTCAACGTTGCTGGAATATCGCTGACCTCGAAAAAAAAATCCCTCTTATACAGGCACCTTTGCGCGAGTCTGTCTCGTCCGGCCGTCAAGCGCCCCCGACACACCCCTAGAGCAAGACACAACAGGCAACGCCGAGGTCTACGCCCTCAAGATACTGCGAAAGACCCAAGTCATCAAACTAAAGCAGGTTGACCATGTCCGCCACGAGAGATCCGTCCTAGCCGACGTGGCAGGCCACCCGTTCATCACCAGCCTCCTCGCCTCATTCTCGGACCACGACTCTCTGTACATGCTCCTCGATTACGTCCCCGGCGGCGAACTCTTCAGCTACCTGCGCAAGTTCCGGCGGTTCGACGAACCCACCGCCCGCTTCTACGCCGCCGAGATTGTCCTCGTCCTCGAGTATCTCCACGAGCATCAAGGCGGCGTGGCGTACCGGGACCTCAAGCCGGAGAACCTCCTGTTGGACAGGGACGGCCACATCAAGCTTGTCGACTTTGGCTTCGCCAAGCGCCTAGGCCACAAGGATGACCACCCGGTCGAGACGTACACCCTCTGCGGCACGCCAGAATATCTCGCCCCAGAGGTCATCCACAACAAGGGTCATACCACGGCAGTAGACTGGTGGGCACTCGGCATTCTCATGTACGAGTTCCTCACGGGCTATCCGCCATTCTGGCATCAGAATCCCATTGAAATCTATAAGCAGTAAGTCTGCGCGGCTCCAATCAAGGCCCGACCGCCCCCCCAATCAAACTAACCCCAATCGTCAACTACCAGAATCGTAGAAAAACCAGTCACGTTCCCCCAAGACCCCCCCCTGTCCGACGAGGCCAAAGACATCATCCGCTCCTTCTGCACAATCGACCGATCCCGACGCCTCGGCAACATCAGCGGAGGCGCCAGCCGCGTCAAAAATCACCCCTTCTTCCAGCACATTCACTGGGACGATGTGCTCAGCCGCAGACGACAGGGCCCCATCGTCCCGCCGATACGGTACCCCGGCGATGCGCAGTGCTTCGACACGTACCCCGAGGACGACGGCAAGCGGGACGAGTACACCAAGGACATGGCGCAAAAGTATGAGCAGTACTTTGCGGATTTTTGACGTCAAAAACATTCCTTGATCGTGCCGTGTCTCTCACACACATATTCTGTGCTAACGGAGGGAACCTGCGGGGGATGCAAATTGCCCTCCTCCCCCCCCCCCACTTTTTTTTTTTATATAAATAAAATCCACACGCCGGTAGGAATCGGCGTCAGCGCGAGGCATCGCAAAGTATGCGTACTAAATTCCAGTCATGACGAGCATTGAAATATAGCGCAAGAGGAGGGAAAGTGGTGCTTTTTCTTTTCTCCCCCTTTCTCTCCATGGACGTACCATTTGGGGTTTTGATACTACTATTTAGATACGGCAGGCCGTCGCCGTTTGGCATGATCAAAGTTGAAAATCGCCACCATGACCATTATACTCAAGTGTGCTTCACTGCTGATGTCGTCGAATCGTAATGTTGTTCGCTCTGACGGACAAGAAAGAAGTGCGTCTTCGTTTCCATCTACACAATGTCGGGTAAGAAGAATCAAGAAGGGACCTACCTATCAGCAGCAAACATTGGCCAGACAAGACTGCCAACGCGCACGAGGAGCCCAAGCCAAGGTGCAGGCCAGGCCATGGTTACCAATTAAACGAGAAGATGAAATGAGTACGGACTACGCATCGAAAGAGGACGCGACTTGCAGCCCCGTGTTTATTATTCTATGCTTGACCATTCGTTACAAGTGGATAATTACCAAAGAGCAATTGTGACGTGTGTCTCCGGCGCCTTTAAACGCAATGATGCCGTGTTCGCTCACACACATCGTGATTAAAGGAAGGAGCAGAAAGGTGAATTTCATCAGAAGAAAAGAGGGGGAGAGGCCGAGGAAATAAAAGAAACAAGGACCTCTCTATCCCGTCTTGTAGAACCACCAGGTCCCCATGCCCATGGCCAGCAACGTGGCCAACACCCAGGCTCCCTCCTTGGTGCTCCACAGAAAGGCACACCATCCCGCCACCAGTTCCTTGCGTCGGGCAGCCCTTCTGCGGGCCCATGCCTCGGGATCAACTTCGACGGGTAACTTGACGCGAGGATCCGACCATGTTTCGCGCTCTGAATCCGGCGGCGTCATGCCCTCGGGCGATATGAGGGGCACTTGCGCTCTGAGGTAGACGGGGCGGTGATCACTGCTTCTGAGGACGGGGAGAGCGTCGTAGGCGAGGACCCTGATGCTGGGTGGTGACTCGCTGGGTGGTGACTTTGACTGGACCCATGAGGGAACGTCGAGGTACAATACGCGGTCTGTCCAGCTGGGGTATCGATGGGAGGCGAATTTCCAGGGAACCTGGTCCTCGTCCTCGTCGTCGTCTGCGGGAGTCTTCTTGGGGAGCACCTTGTATTTGTAAGTAGGTGGGAAGTTGACATCTGCTTCGGAAAGTCCGTGCATGGTCCGGCCGGCCAGTCTCTCGCGCGTGAGCTGGTCCAGGGGCAGGAAGGTAGGGTAATAGCTTTCCGAAGAGGGATCCAAGCTTGGGAAAGCGGCGTTCGGTGGTGGAGATGATGTTGATATTCTGTAGTTGAGATCACCGGTGACAAACAGGTGAGAGGATGGTTTGAAGACGGATATGTCGTGCAAGCGCTCCCGGACTTGGAGGTGCTCCCTGTGGTGTGCGTCGTGCAGCAGACGGTGTCGCTCACCGCCGTCGCCGTCGTCGTCGTCGTCCTCATCACTGCCATCATCGGAGCCGGCTGGCGTTGGTGGTGCAGGCGTTCCCTCGGGCCCCCTGAGCTCGTCGAGGACGGCGTCGGGGTCTCCGAACGTCATCCCTCTCATGATGGCAGCCCAGTTGGCATTCCTCCGCGGCAGGTTCCACTCCATGGCAGCCAAATGGGTGGCCACAAACGTGAGTTCCGTCGCTTGCGTCCCATCGCCCTTGACGTCGTACAGCGTCCGCAGACCCACGGCTCCCTTGTTGCCCATCTCGGCGGCGCCAAAGCCAACTTCGGCGTCCTGCAGGTTCTGTATGCTTTGGGGATCCTTGGCGAAGAGCAAGATGGCTGTGTATCCAACGTTGTGGGCCTTCATCAACGTATACGTTCGTTCGGGCTTGCCTCGTCGTCGTCGTCGTCCTTGTCGTTGTTCTGAATCCGAATGAGTCGGCGTGACAGATACCACGGGCTCAGGCGCAGCTTCTGCAGCTGTTGTTTGAGCACCGTCTTGTAGTCCTTGGGCGGCAAGGTTGATCGCCTCGTCGAATCGAGAAAAGTACGGGTTGAGAAAGTAGTCCCCGATAAAGGACTGACTTAACGGGGCAATTTCCTGCAGAGATCTGCGAGGCGTTCAGCGCAAGGTATATAGACTAGCTTCAGGCAGCAGAGCAAGAGATCGGAGATGCAAAACGGAGATGCAACATGCAAGATTCGAAGATCCAAGGGCCATGCTTACAGGACAACGATGTCGGGCAAAGTGGTAGCATTGTTCGCGAATGCAGTGTGCACGTGGTTCGCAAACACGCCGACATGAATAAAGGACTTTGCGCAATTGAAGGTAAGGACCAGCAGGTCGACAGCGGACGGAGGCATGGCTGCTGGTGCTGGTATTGCTGAGTCGTTGGCGTGATGCAGATGCAGGTTGAGTGAGGCTCGTCGACGTTGCCATGAGCGCGTACTCTGTGCAGAGTACGAGACGAGGGGTCAGAGGAGCAAAGTGATGGGTGTACGGATTAAGCGTGCGTATGTAGAAAAAAAAGGCGGCAAGAGTGCGTCGAGGAAGAGGCGGGGGGGGGGGGGGCTGCCGATCTGGAGATTCCCGTCGGGGCGTCACCCACGTCACCAATGAAATGGGATCCAGGATCTCGGCCTGAATGCGTCTTGCCCAAGTTGGTGTCTTGTTCAACACATTGTGCTAGCTAGCCTTTCCTTTTCTGTCAGAAACTCCCCCCCATGCTGCACTTCGCCCCCCGCGTGAGTCTCCCCGCTCATCTGGTCCCTGCTCACGCGACTGATCGGTTGGAAATCTAGGCCCGGCCCTTGAGGTCACACAGCTCAAATCACCTTGGCCTGATCGTCATGCTTGATCCCGTGGTCACGTTGACATGTTGACATACTCTGATGCGTCAATATAGCAAAGAAATGAACAAGCAATCAATTGTTGAAAACTATCTAATGTAATACTGGCCAGCTTGGACATGATCCACTGCATTTGCGGCAGAATGGCAACAGGTAGTCTGACTCGAGAATGGTTTGCTCTTTGCAAGTCAGCGCGCCTATAGTCGCATTCATATGAAAGCAGACATGTTCCGACGCATGGCGTCAACCTCCTGCTGGACCTCTTGTGTGAACATGGCCATGTCTCAAGTATGCTTGCGCGGTCCAGCACCGCCTAATCAAAAGTGTCCAGAGCCTGGGGTAGTAAGGACTTATACCAGAGTGAGGTGGGCAATGCGGTCACGGTACCACGACTTCGGTGTATTCCCTGTCGAACCCCAGACTGGCTAATAAGGCGGACTCCTTCGACTCCTCAGACCTCCCCAGAAGCTGTCAGGTGGCGAAAGCCCAAACCCCAGAATGCAGAAAGAAAAGTGTTTGGAGGAGGGCGCAGAAGTAAATGACCAAATGAAGATAAGAAAGTGCAGAACCGTGGGACGAAACGCAGCTGTACCGCAACGACTGAGGCCAGAATTCCAGAGTGAGCGGATAAGTTTTGGAAGACTCCACATGTCATCTTGCGTCGTGAAGGATTCCCGATGCCATGTAAAGCTCTTCATGGCTCGCGAGACACGGACCATGGCAACACAATGCACCGTCGCAAAAAGAACATGCTCGTGTAATCGGTCTGCGGTAATCCGACTTGGCGGATTACCGGACATGCCGTTCAGATGCGGCTGCCGATGACAAGAAAATTGCCTAGATGTGTGATCAAGCAACAAGTTGCTTCACCATCAACACCGACAACTCCCTGCCAAGCGAGAAACCATCCGAGCCATGCGTCAACTCATAAACCCTGACATGCGTCGAAGAACGAAATACAGCAATGCGCAACGATGAAAATGCAAGTTGACAGAAACAAACCGCGAAGCCCCTAGAAAACCACCCCCTCCCCCCCAGCGTCAAAAGACACGCCGACGCACTGTGAGCCCTGATTTGGTTGAAGGACAGAAGCTCCAGTTTCTCCAGTCTCTGGGCGATGTCTCTTCGAATCAAATTTGTTTGACCATGTGAGGAATATGAACGGATAAAGGTCATGTCATCATTGCAGATCCCTAAACCAAGGTTTCCATTTGAGATCCCGTGAAGCGCGGGAGAGGGGTGGGTAAGCCATTTTTCACGAATCATTTCGGCCGGTAACTGCCAGAGGCATAAGCCGCTCCCTTTGAAGCAGAGCGAAGCCTGTTTATCGTCCACTGAGTCAGCCATAGATTGTCAGCACATTTTCCTTCCGGCCAGCGGTTATCAAGGACAGTCAACGCGCGCAGGAAAATGACTCCTTACAAAGAGAAATTTTTCGTCGTTTGAAGGCTGGGTTATTCTCAAGACACTCACATCCTATCGCTACCGCCAATTGCACGGTTGGTGTCCGGGGTGTCCACACCGGCACCGGATCCGCGTTCAAGCATCTTACGGCGAGAGCTGGGAATGGCGTTGGGCTTGGCAACACCAGACTGGACAGCATTGGTGCGGGATGCACGAGCCTTCTCATCCTCCTCCGGATTGGTCTGACCAGCGGCCTGAGCAATGGCCTGGGCGTTCTTCTGGTATTTGTAGACAGTCCAATCAAAGACATAGTCATACTGGAAGCCTTCGCGGACAAAGAGATCGCGGAAGATCTTACGGAGATAGCTATAGTCGGGCTTGTCGTCGAAGCGAAGGGATCGAGTGTAGTTGAGGTAGATGGCAAACTCGTTGGGGAAGCCGCGACAGAGCACCTCAGTAGGGGTTGTCATCTTCTTCTCCATAATGCGATCGTATTTCTGCTTCTTGGTAGCTGCCTTGAGACCCTGCCAGGGGAGAGAGCCGCGGCAGAAGTAAAGCATGACGTAGCCGAGGGACTCCATGTCATCACGGCGAGATTGCTCGACACCCAAGTGGGTGTTGATGGAAGCATAACGAGCGGTACCGGTCAGGTTCTTGTTCTCACGGTAAGGAATGTGGAAGAGAGTCTTGGGGTCGCGGTACTTCTTGGCCAGACCGAAATCAATCACGTTGACCTGGTTGCCACGCTTGCCAATGCCCATGAGAAAATTATCGGGCTTGATGTCACGGTGAATAAATGACTTGGCATGAATGTACTCGATGCGGGAGATGAGCTGGTCGGCAAGCAGCAGAACGGTTTTCAAGGAGAACTTTCTGTTGCAGAAATTGAATAGATCCTCCAAACTGGGGCCGAGAAGGTCGAGAACCATGGCGTTGTAATCACATTCAGTGCCAAACCAGCGCACAAATGGGATACCGACACCACCAGCGAGCGACTTGTAAACACGAGCTTCATACTCCAGCTGGGGGTGCTTGGCTTTGACAGACTCCAGCTTGATGGCAATTTCCTCTCCAGAGATGATGTTGGTGCCCAAATAAATGTCACCGAAAGAACCGGAACCGATCTTTCGGCCGATGCGGTACTTGTTGCCGACACGAAGATCCTGTAAAGCAATGAATGAGTACTTGTCCTCGATTTACCAAGCCGCACGAGTTTAACTGTAGACGACTACAGCATGTATAAAGGTGCTGCTGCATGAGGCGGTGAATCTGCCATGAGATTCAACAGCACCTCGCTTCGGGACAATCTCCAGAAGCGAATGTGCGATCCCATGGCGTAATTTTTTTTTTTCGTTGGAGTGATCTGAGTTGAACCACTTACCATTGTCGTCATGTTTGCAGTCGGTCGCAGGAGGTCCTTTTCCTATCGAAAGGAAGCAAACTGTTAGAGGTGGTGATGAGAGAATCGATCGATTGCAAGTACGAGCCCGTGCAGTGCGGCTGGAAAGTGTCGAATTAGTAAAGCTGATGAATGGGTTGTGGGCTCAATCTCGAATTGATTGAGCGTCAAAACTTGAGCTTGATAAAAAGAAACCCTGGGCAAAGACGCCTGGTGTGATGATTGAAATGGTTGTGCACAAGTCGTGGGCAGAGTGAAGGTTTTGAAGGCTGCAACGCCGCCACGGGACCAAGTTCGGTGTGGGCAGGCCGAAATGCAGGCGCTGGCATGTAGTGAGTGCACTGAGGACGGAGTGTACAGGCTACGGCACCAGAGAACAATGCACTCCGACCTAGCAACGCAGAAACCACCAGAAGAGCAGGATCAAAAGACGAATGATGAAAAAAAAAAATTCAAATCAAGCTGTGGGCGCGTTCTTTGCTACATGGAATGAGGGTTACAAATGAACGAAGGCTGTGAGGAAGTTTTTGTGATGTGTTTTCTTTCCTTCAGTCCGAATCAGCTTACCTGTACTCGTGGATGTGAACTGTCTGCAGGGTTGGGCGGTGACGGAAGATGGACAAGTCGAAAAGGCAGAGAGGTCAAAAGTCGTCGTCTGCCTGCCAACCGATGAGAGAGAAGATTGAGTTTTGAAGCTCACGAGAGAGCAGTCGAGCTTCTTCGCGTCGTTGACCAGACAAAGCTGGCGAGTTGACGGGGAGGTGGTGGTTGTGTGGGGGGTGTCGGATGATGAGAGGAAGAAGAGAGAGGGAAAAAAGAGGCGCGAGCAGGAGGAAGTGAGGAAAGGGAGGGGGCAAAGCGGCCAAGGGAGGCAAGGCGAGGCGAGGCGAGGTGGCAGGGTGGCAGGGAAGCTCGGGCCGGGACAAGGCAAAGGCGAACAGACCGACCAGAGGCGGGGGGGGGCCACTTCTGGCATGGAAAAAGGAAATGCCCAAGGACCTGCCAAAACAACCGCACAGCGTGCTGGGTCTCCTCTGTAGCTAGCTGCCTGGTGAACTCTCAGTTGGTTGGCTGGCAAACGGGTTGGCGCGTTGGCGCGTTGGCGCGTTGGCGCGTTTGGTCACATTTGAGCATTTGTGGCACCCGAGGGCCGCTCGGGGTATTAGAGCGTTAATACGAGGGCGCTTTGCTCCTGCCTTGGCTCAAAGCGCTCTCCTGCCTTCCTTCCTGCCTGGCTGCGTCGGGTCGGGCGGTTGGGCAGTCATCAAGGTTATCACGATATTATTCATAAAATAATACTTGCCACCTTGCAAGTTGACCAGACCCTTGACCAGTCCCTTGACCAGTCCTCATTTGATCAGTACATAGCCGCGATAACAAGGCCGCAGTCGATGAACTTCACTCCGTAGAATGAAGGAATGTTTGCTCCTTCTCGTCAGCTCCTGGAGCAACAACACCGCCCCACGTGGGCCCACGCCGCCTGTTTCAATCCAACGCAAAGCCGGGCTACACAAACAAACGCCTGGACGGGGACGTGGAACGGGTAGCAACAAGAAAATCAAAATTCCCAGCGGCTCGCTCGACCCCAATTTGCAAGTTGGGCCCCAAATCCTCTCTGCCTATCAGCCCAATGCAGGCGGTGCCGGTACCCTGCTGTTGCTCAGCAATGAAGAAGCCTCTGGGCCCAGCCCAGCATGAAGTTTCGAGGAATCATGGCTTGCAGCAGCCCAAGTCGTGGATGGATCACGGGGCAGTGAGTCCGTAGTTGAACAGTCAGTCATGTAATCCGAACGGACTACTTCTTGCCCGATGCCGTCTTTCTCAAATGGTCTGATGGCTCCCGGTCGTGGTTGTGAACTTGACCGCGCACGTACATGTACATCAGGCTCGTGAAATGATGAAACCGAGTCACTGCACCACTGCAGCAGGGGCCGGTCCATCGTCATCGTCAAAAAAGCCTTGCCGGGTGCCGATCTAGGACTTGGTCCAACATGGAACCAGTTGACAAAGCTTGACTCGACAACAGATGGACAGCGAGGCCATGCCCGGCACCCCCTTCATTTTACGTACAGTTGTATGTAGGTGCTGACCTACCCGATCGGTCTACCGATCGATCGTCGCATTTGCAATCTGGACATGCACCTGACGCATCATTGCAACAAGTGGGATCCTTTCTCCAACCAGATACCGTTTGATCGTCGACCAAGTCCGTACTCCGTAGCGGTTTGCAGAAGCCGTTTCTATTTTTGGCGGCAACGCCCGGGCTGGCAACAAACAGCTTCATTAAAGAATACCCGTGAAATACTTTATAATTCATAAATATATACATGGTTGGACGGGTCTTCAGCTGAATTGTTTGCATCAAACAGTTGTGTGAGCCAGGTCCTGTTATCATAGTATTATAGATCAAACATGGCACTGCCGGCTAGTGCATACCCGGCCAGATGGACCAAACCAATCGCACGATCTACTTGACATACAGGGACGTCACGGGCCGGCTACCTCCTCGTCTCCGACTTTACAAACACGAACGATATGAATGTCAGAAGCTCTCTATGCCAACGCCCACGCTAACGCTAAGAAAACAGCCGCGACGGCACGAGACGAACAAGAATAGCCACCCTCTGCTACGGCCCCCTCCACCCCGGAGGAGGTGGTCCCTGTCCCCAATGGCCATTTCCCGGAGCACATCCATAAGAGCCCTGCGGCGGCGGCGGCACCCCTCTCTGTTGCGGGTGGTGCCGAGGAGGTGCATTTGTCGCGTACGCAGGTCGGTACGCAGGTCGGTACGCAGGTCCGGATGGTCCTTGCAGAACAGCCTCCAACTTACTCTCGAGTACCTGGCTTGTCTTGTCGAACCACTTCTTTGCAGAGGACGCACTGAACAGTGATCCGCTGGTCAGAGAACTCGGTCCTGGGCGGCGCGGCGGATACGCTGGCGGCATGGGGTTGTGGTGTGTTCTGGGCGGACGAGGATAGGCAGCTGCGTCGACGGGACCACCTCCGAATCCGCCATGATGCTGAGCTTGTGGCCGCCTTGGTGGGAGGGGAGGAGGCGGTTTTCCCGGAGGAAAGGGGGGATTTGGAGGTGTGTTGTTGGTAGCATGTACGGGCTGTGTTGGATGCGGTGATGCTAGGGGCGGAGAGTAGGGCGGACATTGGTGTTGAAAGCCTGCTGGGTTTGTTTCCGGCCGTGAGTCTGGCCGGCTTTCGTTCGGAAAGGGATACGCTGCGCTCGAGTTGGCGTATTGGGCGTGTGGCCCCGGGTAGATTGGCTGGGGAGGCGAATGAGGAGAAGGCGTACAAGTCGGCTGGTGGGCGGTGTACGAGGACGCTGGCGATGGCCATGGTGACGGCGATGGCCATGGCTCCGTTTGAGGTGGATGGGTATTAGGACGTATAGGTGTCGGGGACAACGTTATTGTCCCCCCCGGGGATGCCTGAGCCATGGTGGTGGGCACATGGGCATGCTGCGTCGATGATAAAGACGGAGATGGGCATGACAAAGACGTCGTCGTTGTGGGTGCCGGTTCGGAGACTGGGACCAATGCCGGAGAAGCTGCATGCTCTCGTTCACCTGTCGCCTTGACGGGAGCCGGACTGCCAGGTTGAGGTTGAGGATCAGGATCAAACGGCCTGTAAGAGTGATGATGATGATGCGGTGCTGCCCCCAAACTGCTCGGCGACTGTGTCCCAGGAGATCCTGCGGGCGATGGCACAGACGGTGGTCTGTAAGGTCGATAGGCCACCTGCACCTGGGCCACTGGCTTCGGGCCTGCAGAAGGAGGAGGGCTGCTCAAGCCGCCGGCGGATAATAATGCATCGTGTCTTTCTGGCGGCGGACAGTACGGCCTAATCGGCGCAGGCGTGGTTTTGGTGTCGCGAGCAGCAGCAGCGCCAGCGACAGCGTCCAACTTCCGAGATGCCATTTCCCCGTCCCCATCTCCATCACCATCTAGTCCACTTGCGGACAGCCCTCCCGGCCCCTGATGCTGAACCGTGGGAAGCACCGTCGCCCTCGGTCCGTTCTCGTCATCACCGAATCCAGGACCATGGTATGGCCACGGATTCGCCTGCACCCCGTCCCCCACCTCGGCCGTCCTCGCCATCCGTCTATCCGGCTCGTCCTTTATACGGGATGGGCCAGCCACGGAGCCATGGGCCGGAGCGGCATCGAGCTCGGCGACGAACAACGGCGGCGGTGGGCGGCTCGGTCTGCGTTGGACACGGTGGGACATTTGTCCGTTTTCCCGCCGGATACCTCGCTCGTGCTTTCTCGATGCAAAGTGGCGAGGGCGCCAACCCGGGCCTCGCAAGCCTGGCTTGACAGACTGACTGACTGGGTGTTGGGTTGAATGGAGTCCGATCTGTCTTGTCTGGCAAGGGATGCAGAGGCATACATATACATATACATATGTCGTCTGTCTTTGTCTTTGTCTCGTCTCGTCTGACTAATTAAGACTAGCGCCGTTCGTTGGCCACGACCAATGGGCAAAAACAAATATAAAGATTCCATTCAACAATATTGCCAGGTAGCTGTGTTTTCATATTCATGATGTAGAGCGCTGCGTTTCCTGTTTACTCTTATTGAGATTTTACTCATTCTTCTTTTGCTCATTGGTTGTGGCCAATGCATCGGACTTGTGAACACATCGGGGATGCTGGCGATACCCAGCCAGTGTGACATGACAGTTGACATACGAATGAAAGGTTCAAGAATATTATCTGTCACAATGCTTTACGCTTATCTTGCATACGGAGTATTCCGCATTGTGCATGAGACTTGCGTCTAGTTCCCGAACCGTCACAGCATGGGGCTGGCACAGACACAGAGCAGTGGCACGAGTTCTTTCTTGCGTGGCTCGGACACCATCTATTTGTCTGCTGATTTACTAGCCTTCTCGCCTCTTTTGGACCCTGACCGTTGTCTGGTTCTTCCGGGGCGCACAAGAATATCAAAACACTACTTTATATAGTCCGTCCGTACATCGCACATCTTTTCATTTCCCACAGGTTTCCAACATCACTCCATAGCAGGCCGGTCCATGTACACAAGGATAATAATCCCCAACACTCGGACAAACAAAATAACAACATCAACTTGATCAACACACATAAAGAGAAAGAGAAGATGATTCTCTGCTGCTTGCACCGAGCAGGCTTGCACCGAGCAGAATTGCGCACAGCGGATATGGCACGCCGATGCTGATGAGAGAATAAAAGAAAAGAAAAGTCCCTGCCTCTGTCTTTGTCCTCGCGACTTGGCAACACACAAGTATGCGTGATGCGGGAGATGCGTCAAGACTTGCAGGAAATATAGTACTTCTCTAAATCGTTCAACGACCATGTTGTGACCACAAAAAACAACAGCGTGACAAAAAATACCATAAGGAAGAAATGGCAGTAACAGACAAGTGAGTAGCCAGCCAGTCGCCTAAAGCTAGTTTGCGGTGCCTTCACCCGGGCATGGGGGGGAAGCTATAGGCAGATAGGCGGGCATATATATATATGTAGTGGCCAATTTTTCCAGAAGAGTCAGTGAGTGAAACATCAAAAGAGCAGAGGTTGGTGCCGTCCATCAAATTGATAACGGAACTCAGTCTTCATTTGTTGCCTCTCCACGTCGCCGCCTGTCGTTCCACTTCCGCCTGCCTGCCCGTGTTTCATAGTGCGGCGCAAGAGCAACAACGTCTTGCATCGTGCCTTCAATGGCAGCTTTCGTTTTGTTCCGATAAGTATCCACTACATCATGCCAGGTTAGCTTTGGCATATTGTTCTACTGCGTCTAACACGGAGGTGGGGATGATGCTCACATGCGCGCTGGAGAAAAACAGTCCGACCTGCAAACACGCGGCTTTGGAGCCATGCCATTCGATAAGCCAAGTCGTTTAGTTTCACCTCCTTACCGCGGCGAATCTTTCTCATTCTGGGAACTGCGACTTCACCACTTCTCCCTTCTCCCATAGTCACCCTGACCGCTTGACTGGCTGATTTCGAGATCCCACGACGACCGGGGACTCGGCCCTCAGTCTCCTGAATTCCATCATCAGACAAATCCCCGGAGAAGAATTGGGAACCGGTCGCACTGGGAGGGGGGCTTTGCATTTCACGGGGGAAATAGCTCCGAGGGAAAACGCTGGCACCTTTTCGAAAGCTGTCGGGGATCTCGTTGGTATCGACACCGTCGAGAGTGACCCGAACTCGAAGTCTTGACCCCCGCATGTTGTCGTCTACCAGGATGAATTTTCGCTTCTTGGCCTCGGGAATGTTGGGGAAAAGACCTTCGGGTTCATCAGTGTTAGGTCGACTGTGTTTTCGCGCGGCAATGGCACTATCGCCTACTCGGGGTGCCATGTGAGACATTGGCCCGCCCTGAGCAGTGGCAGGGTAGCCTTGACCGACATAACCTGTGAAGACATGCGCAGGTCTTACATCGTCTCCTTCACCATGAGATCCGTCGTGAGCTGTTGCACTTTGGTGTTGGTTTTCGTAAGCAACGCCATGGCCTCATGAGATTCGTTAGCTTGGGAGCCCACTGCCATGATTGAACGAGGTGATATGATTGATGTCTTGGATTGGTGGAGGAAAGGGGGTTCGGGAAAAGGGCTAGAACAGCAAGCGAATTGATTTCGACGAGGCCACAGCAAAAACATGACACCTTGCTTTCTGTCTCCTTTTGTCTCTCATCTTCTTTGCATGTGTCTCATGAAAAAAAAAACGATTTTTTTGGGTAAAAAAGATATTTGACTGCCTGCGCAGGTAAACTTTGTTATAGCCAAATCAGGCACAATTTGAGCTTGTCTAATCAAGAGTCTCATAAAAGAAGCAGTAGCAATGCAAAAGACCTGAGAGCAGCGCGCTTTATGCAACTTTTATGGTAATGTACAGGAAATATTTGCAGTGATCTCGGTCTTGCAGAGAAACACCCAAGGGCGAAGATAGATTCTCCATCTTCCACACGCTCAGAGAATTCAGGTCATGAGGCAACTTGGGCCAACAACATGAGCAAACAAGATGTTGAGAAAAGTGGCACAAGATAATGAGACAAAATTTGGCAAATGTTACAACACCCGTTCCCAGCCGATGAGAAAGAAGGACAGTGAGAGAGCAAAACACGCGCAAACGTCAAGGAAAATCCGCCGATGGGGGCTAGCATAAATTTGTCGGAAGCGCAAAGTACTTTTTTTTTCGCAGTAACGATAAAGGTGCATGGAGGATTTGGTATCATGAAGCAAATCAACGCAGTGAGTGAACCGGGCAAGCCCGTACAGTGCAATTGTGGTGCTAGGAGGCAAAACAAGCAATGCAAAGGCAGGCAGATGCGAGGATTTAAATCACATCTGGTGGTGGAACATACCGACTTCATCTCCTCCACCGGGGGCGCCTCCGTCATGAGCCCCAGCATGGTGTTGCATGGGCTGGCCCATGTTACCCATCCCAGGCTTACCCATGGGCGGTGCCCCATGCATGGGAGCGGGAGCCGCTGGCATCCCTGATGGTCCGCTAGGTCCTGGCAAGTGGGAAGCACCTGGGTGCGGCGTAGGCGTCCCTTGGACTTGCTTGCGATTGTTCATCTTGGCCATGCGGCGAACCCGTCGACTTCGAAGACGGGGGTCCTGGTTGCTGTTTCGCCAGCTATCAACCGCTCTCTGAATCAAGCCTCGCTTTCCGCGCAGCGGTGGGTTCAATTGCGCCAGAGCCCAGCCCACCCGATTGCAGTCTGTTTCATACATCAAGCGATTTCCGCGGTATTGATCCTTGGGGCAACAAGCTCGGGGATAAACGCAGTTCTCCTGCTTGAACTCGGGAGACAAGTCATCGGTAGTGACCGACTCAACATCACACCTGATGGTGTACTCCAGCTTGACACGATCGCGCGAGTACTCAAACGCGATCCATTGGACGCCATTGCCGTCCTGCCTCACAACCAGTGGGGTGGTTGCTGGGATAGGTCCGGGTGCAGCATTTGGGTTGACCCCAGGAGCCGTACTTCCTGGGCTCTGCAGCTGGGGCGCATTGGGCTGATGCTGTTGATTCTGAGGCATAGGAGATGTCTGGGCCGGCTTCTGAAGCTGAACAGGTACCTGGGGCGCGATCTTGGGTCGGGGGCTGCCCGACATGCCAGCTTGAGCATGTTGCGCGGCATGCTGTGCCATCTGATTTTGAGGCGCCGTGTGCGACATCATCATGTTGGGTTGGGAAGTCAAGGATTGTTGTGGGTGATGAGCATGCTGGGCATAAGGAGAAGCCGTAGGATGATGCGGCATGGGTTGGTAATGCGATTGAGGCTGATAATACATCGACTGCTGAAGATGCTGAGATGGCGGCTGGCCATATAGGCTTCTGTGCTGGTCATGTTGGGATGGAGAGGCTACCGACGCCGGGGAGTTGGACTGCGGTGTATGATAGGACATGGGAGGGTAAGGAGGGCGAGGCATTTGCGCGGCGGCCATCATGTCGGGAGTATCTACATGGTGCGAGAATGAAATCACTTCGTCAGCTTCTTTAAGAGACAAAGTATCCGAATCGACAAAGAGGGTTGGGGTTGGTTGTTGACCAGGCATGTCATGAGTGAAAGTTATCATGGAAAGACATACCTGCGGATGTGTATCCGCTGTTAGCACCTGGAGTGCTGTAAGGACTAGGATGATTGTAGTAACCCAGGTTGTCTTGAGCACCACCCGCCTGACTCCCGGTTTGGTATGCCTGGGGGAGAGAATGAGTGGACGAGTATGCGCTCTGTTGGTGTTGCGGCGGCGGAGGCAGCGAATGATGCTGCTGCTGCTGTTGTTGCTGCTGATGATGTGCTTGGTGCTGCTGCTGGTGGGCCTGGTGGTGATGCTGTTGGTGTACGATGCTCGATGGTCGTGAATGAAGATGATGCTGTTGTTGGGAAGGAGGCGGACCCTGTTGCTGGTGGGGATGATGCTGCATAGAGGCAAGACGCATCAGTAAGACATCGGCACAGGGAAAGTGCTCGAACGAATGAAGAAAAACAAATGTTAGGTAGGACGCGTTGGTGTTTTGTTCCCCCCCCCCCTGGCCTGGCCTGGCCTGGTGTCAAGGTCTGGGGAGCTGTGGTGGGGTGGGCGGTCCCCTGGTGAGGACGGACGGGGATGCCACGGGTGAGGCGTGAAGGAACCCCTGTGCTGTTTTGCGCTTGCTTGTGGCAAAGGTTTTGATGGCCAAGAGAAGTGAAGCGCGGGTGAGAGAGCAAGGCAAATGACGAGTCGCCAACTTTGGCGGGTCGCGGGCAAACCAAGATCTGCTGTCAAGCAAAGAAAGCAGAAAGGGGTTGGGTTGCTGACAGGTACAACAAACAAGCAACCAGGATACTCGGACTATCAGCAGTACTGAAAAGAAAGCGCTAGAGAAACCAGGCGCCCAACGAACGCAAGAACGAATTCGGAACAGAAAGCAGCGGATAAAATGAGCAGCGTAGAAATAGAAGTGGTATGGAAATGGGCTGACCATGTACCGTTTGTATTCTGGGCAAACTCACTGATCTCTGAAGTAGCCTCCCGAAAGCTTCGCAAAGCTTTTTTGGGACTGACTTCCGAGACGGGAGAGATTCGCTGACAAAGAAGAAAGGATGTGTTTGCCAAATGTCAGAAAATGAAGACAGAACGCCGTGAAGGGCAGCCTAGGTCAGCCTAGGTCAGGGTAGAAGGAAGATATGGCAACAGGTAGACCTCGGAGCTTCCCAAGCTCATGTATGTATGTATATGTATGCGTCTACGTCGACCAGTTTCAAGCAAAAAGACGACGAGACGAGAGGACGCAAGAGTTCAAGACGACCGGAGAGGGAGCGCTCCAGGATGAAGAAATGGCCTTCCATGTATGTGCCTTTCCTGACTTGAGCAGGCCGGGACGCTGGCCGGGGGTAGGGGTGGTGGTAGGGGTGGGGTGCGCTGAAAAATCCTCGGGGGTGCAACATGGCGCTCATGGAGAAGTGGGAGAAGTGGTGGGATAACGAGAGGTGGTGGCCGGGGGAGGGCCAACGCATGGAAGAAACGTGACAGGGGTGGCAGCTTTTTGATGAAACGGCCAATCACCAGCGCAGCCGGGGAGTCAGGGAGCGCTATCCTTGGGACAAGCTGCCCAATGGGGCATTCGAGAACCGAGCTAAAGAGCGGGCCAGGACTCAGCCGGGAAAGGTGGTTCGAGATGGCTCAGAATGGCTCAGAATGGCTCTCGACAACGTTCTGGTCTGGTCGGCTCTGCCTCGTGCTCTGCGTTGTGGCGCTCTTGATTCTCGTTGCCGCCTCATGCTAGCTGCCACCATGACGCCGCGGGTTGCGCTGGGCCATGAGCGGTGTGGGTTGACTGCGCCATCAGCGCCATCAGTGCCATCACAGACGACCGCAAAGAGACGGACGGACAAGCGAGATGGTTACCTGTGCCAATGGTTGCTTGGTTGACCCGTTGACCCGTTGACCGTTGACAGCTGTTGGGGTGGTGGGTTGGACGGCTGGCAGACGGCTGGCCAGGTTTGGTATCGTCGATGATGGCTGCCGGGGGGGGCATGGGGAACAGGCCGTTCGTTCCCACGGATCCTACATTATGTAGTAAGGACATGCCCTGTTGCCGCCCCTTGTTCGAGATAGAGCCGCACACCCACCACCACCTGCTTGCACCTCGCCCCGGGTTGATGTCGGTGCTGGATGCCGTCGACAATGGCAAGGACCGAGGTAGGCCTGCGCGTGCGCAACACGTCGGTCCCAGCAGACAGGTTGCAGCGGGCGATAGTGGGTAGTAGGGGCAGCCATGAGCGCCGCCCATCCAGATCAAGCATCAAACCTCCCCGTTGAGTACAGACTAGATGATGCCTGTCCGTTCGTGGCATTTTGTGTCCAAGCCTCTCTGCTCTCATCGGCCGAAACCTAGTCTTCTCATTCTCCCAATCTTTCTGCGCGTGCTATGTGTTGTGCGTTTTGCATGGTTGTGGGCCTGCACGTCTATAAAGGCCGGAGCCGTGGATAGAGGAGCATCGCTTCGACTTTACGGCCATAGACAGCACTTGCCGGCCAACCTCCTTCCCCGTCGTCAACGTGGAACTTGTCTGGGTCGGTATGTACATACGTCTCTGCAGCGACAAGTGTCTGTTTGATTGATTGACCTGAGCCAGATGAATGTGTGTTGGTGGTGGTCCACTCGGGGCATCTCCCTCACCCCTTTCGACAGCCACCGCTATTGTGAGAAGCCCCACTGAGCATAAACGCTGGCGTGCGATTGCCAATCTCCACCGACTTGCGGTCATATCCGCCGCATCCTTGCGCTCACTTTCGTTGCCTCGCGAGAGAGAAATATTAAGCGCGTATGCCATGCCATGCTGCCAGGCTTCGATGTTTGTCAACTTCCTGATCGGCGATGGGACACTTGTGCCACGCAGGCATGATGGAAGCCTTCCACGCAGACTTCTCCCTTGTGGCAGCTGCTAAGCTCTCCAGGTCCAAGCACTCGCCGGCCTCATTTGCCAAAAGGCGCCTTGTTTCCCTGGATTTTATACCTGCAAGACAGCAGGTATAACCAACAGTGGATGGGCGGCGCTGTAGGAGGGGGGGGGGGACAACAACAATGACGACGATCAAAATGAGAATAAAATCGTATGGGTGTACGGCCATGTCGCGGCAGTGGCTGCTGCTTCGCTCGATGAGGGTAGCGATAAAGTGCGCTTTTGCGACGACGGAACTGATGGGAGGAAGGCTGGCATTCTCCACAACTCGGTCGGGCTGGGTGTCTTGCACGACACAAACCGTACAATGCTCACACCGTCGGCCCACCCCTCCCTCCCTTGTCCGAGGCGCCCACCCTAGTCAGTCGTGAAACAGGAGATGATGTCCTGTCGAATCCACTACGGATTCCTGACCTGGTCAATCTTGCGACTAAATTAAGACCATGTTGCTTGCCTGTTCCTCGACACAGCGCATCACTTGATGAGCGGTGTGAACTGATATTATCAGGTTTGCTATTGCCGTCGGTATGTGAAGCCGGGAACTTTCCGCAGCGAATCGCCTGGACCATGTTCCATGGCGTTCACCGAGGCGTGTGCCATTTCAGTTGGCCTCTTGGGTAATCAAACGCGAGCCGTGAATTGTAAGACGTAGGTAAGAGCTGCATCACTCACGGGATCGGAGACTGATTCGTCCTTGAAATGACCGCGTACTTGCGGATGTGAGGCCATTGTGACTGTCATGGAGGCGGCGCTGGGACGATATGAGTGTCTAGCCGAATTTAAAGATTAGCTTGATCCATGGGTGTTTTGTCTGATGCTTGCAGATGACAACCAGAGCACAACGTGAGCGTAGGGTTCGAAAGCCGTTTGAAAGCACTTGATGTGATATGAAAAGCCAACAGTCGTCTCTACGATGGCACCACTCGACAAGCGCCATCTGGACAACTATCACTGAGACGGGCGGTCGAAGTAGCACTGACATACCTCCAAGAATGTCAGCGAGGGACGATCCGCACAGACAGTGAAGACTTCCCGGGCTATGTTTAGGGGCTGTTCAGGTGTGATTCCCGATAGTTTAGAAGGGACCGATGGAATCTTCCTAGACTCGCGAATTAGCTCTCGTATCTCGGTGTGAGCAAAACAACGGATCAAGACGAGGCGTTTGGGGATAAAAACAAGAAGGTTGGCAAATAGATAGACTGGTGACATCCCTGTCGTCTTGTCGAAAAGAAAAGGGAAGGATTCCTTGCTAGATTGCCGTAGATTTACAACTCGATTGTGACAGAGTGCATTGATTGGGCAGTTGGCGCGAGGAGGGGAGGGAGGCCACATCGGAGCCGTGAATGTTCAGCTGCTTTCTTTTGCTGTGGATTTGCTCATTGCAATGTTACACCATTGTAGACTGCCCGAACGTACCTTGCGCGATCCTCACTCGGTTCAAAAAGAAAAAGGAGCCTAGGCTGGAAGTCAAGACAGGGTTCTGCCTATTTGGTGCTGCCACTTCCACGTGCGGAGGTCTAATAACTGTTGCCGAACCGCCATTGACAGATTAGTCGTTGATAGAAGAACATGGGTTGTCTCTCCCAAGGTCCAGTCCCCGAGCATGCTCAGAGTGGTTGCTGGTTCATGCACGTCGCCCTCGAGTCCGCGTGCGGGTGCTACTCCGTACTTCGGCACACAAAGGATGGGAGACACATACCTACGACAGAGCTGGGGCCGGAAAGGTGCCAATCTGTCCGGGAGGGAGGGGGGATGTTTCTATAATATCAAGTAGGGACGTCGACACATAAATGTGAGCAGGTCTCGTACTCTTTTCGAAAAATGTTAGCTCGAGTGCATAAGCCGGTAGGTAGACTGTTCGAAGAGAGGACCGGGATGGCGTAACATCCTTGTGCTCAACGTGGTAAGCCTGGGTCAGACGCGGGACATGTGTGTGATGTACACCTGCGCTGGCCAGATTGCACGGGAACAGCATGAAGACGAAGCACGTTTTTTTCCTTGAAAAAACTCCGCAAAGCCCCCTCCTCTTGATGACGACGGACCAGCGATCCCGACAAATCGGCGCCGGCCCAAAGATTGATGGGCCAGACGGTCAGGACATGGGTCGCTGCTGGTGCAAGGGTGGGGAACACAGAAGGAAGACTTGGATGGTGAGGTTCGAATGATGGCTCTGTCCGAGGTAGGTTGTAGCCCTTGGCCAACGTCCCAGCTCGCGCAGTAAAGTGTAGTTGCAGCATGCACACAACAGCACTGATCATGACCTTGCCTTGCATCCAATTCAAAAGCCCCCGGGCAAGCCCAGAGCATCAGACAGTGGCATTGTACGGCGTTGAGCAGGACTGGCAGAAGACGACGACGATGACGTCCCAACAGCAACAGTAACATGAATGAAAACGCAGGTCTTACCTAATCGGGCCTCTCTGTATCGACAGTGCTTGCTCAGTCTGATTGTCGAAGTCAATTGAGCTCGTCTGGTTTCCTTGTCGTCTTGCTGGGTATTTGGTCCCGAAGTGGATCCGACGACTTTGTGCTGTGAGTGGTGTCAGCGGCCGGGGTCAGCACTAAACCCTGGTCTGGGACAAAGGAGCGAGGCAAGCCCTGCAGCCCAAGAGCACATCCGTACCTGAGCGAACCCGCGAAGGTTTTCCAGTGGTGGGGGGGCACAGCAAGCGACCCGCGACGGCGCGATGTAGCCGTTGTAAAAAGTAAGCTCGACGGAACGCTCGGTCAAGTGGGAGTTCGTCGCGAATATATGTCGGAGATGCGTGTCCAAATTGGCCTTGCGAAATAATGGCAGAGCCGGTGAGTGTAGCCTCGATGGTGCGAGGTCGATGGCGAAGCTGTTTCCGCTGGACAGCAAGCTGGAGAGCCAGGATGCCACTGTCGCTGGACGTGTTCTTCGTTTGTCGTGAGCAGATCGATGCTGTGAATGACCAATGAAAGCAAGTGACACCCGCGGCAGAGGTTCTTGTCGCGAGAGTCGTAGTGCTAGCAGCTGGTGCGAGAATGTAAATATGATGTTATCTCGATATCGAGCAGGCGCAATGTCGTAGACGAGGGCAATTTCGACTTGGCAAGAAAAGGCAGAGTGTGCAAAGGAAAAATAAAGATAAAAGGTACAGTCGATGCTGATGTATGGATGGCGTTCGGTGGCTTGTCTTGTTGGCTTGTCTTGTCGGCTGAATTTGCTTGCCAGATAGACAGAACAGAGCTCTTCACAGAGCTGATGTTCAAGACACAACGTGGTTCCAGCGTTGGCCAAGCTCGCGGCGCGAATTTGACAGCTTCGTTCGCAACGAACAAGAGTCTGATCGCAGAGATTGGAGAGGTGCGAAAGAGAGGAAGGATAGTGTAATAGTCGGTACCTTGGATGTATGTAGAAAGGTTGAACAGGAATGGGCCAGGCTTGAGAAGGGGGCTAGTTCTGTCCTGGTAAAAGACAGTCCTTGGGGTGACCAGGGTCTGGGTTTCTCGAGTCTGGCTGGTGCCGATCAATTTTGCAGACGACTGACTGGACTTGTTCTAGACGGGGTCGACGAGGACCGCAAAGGGCTGTGAGGGACGCACCAGTCCGGCTCTTATTCATGACTGACTGACTTGACGGCTGGGCGTGTACTCAGTCAGTAGTCTCACCCCGTTCTGCCGAATACGAGTACAATGGGGCGCCACTGTATCTGCACAGCAGGAGCAGCTTGGTAGGTACCTAATAGATCCATACTGCACACGTCCAGCTGTACGTACCGAAGTACGGAGGGAGTACGGAGTATGCGCGAGTATCATTGGCGCCGGTATCACACTGAATTTTTGCGTCCTGGTTGACGCGACGCCGTCTTCGCTAATGGCATATTATGATAATACGATAATAGCAATCCGTGGTAATCATAACACCAACAGCAACACGGCTGCGTGGCTGTCATGGCCATCTGCCCATTGTGGAGAGACGAAACAAGTGGCAGGTGGAAACCGTCTCCATCAACGGGAGGCCAGGGGAGCATCACAATCTGCAAACCCACGACCCCTCCCCCCCTCCCACCACCACAACGGGCGACGGCGTGAAACCTTCGTAGCGGCCCCAGTGACAGAGAGCAACGACAACTTAATATTACGGGAGTAGCAAATTTGGAAGAAAAGGAAGTCCGAAGACGGGACAGAACACAGAGCCTCGTGCTGTAGGGAGTAATCCGTACGGCATTCCTGACAAAGGGCCGCCTCGATTTGGCATGCGCCCCTTACAACACCCCGAACCGAACTCCATATTGGGAGGGTCCTGAATGCGATTACAAGTTCCATGCAAAAGTCAAAAGTCAAAAAAAAAAAAAAAAAAAAAAAAGACCCGACATGCGCTGAAATTGTCGGCGATTGCCAAAAAAAAAATTTAAAAAAAAAAAAGAGACACCGGTCAACTACGTCGTGCAGTTCACTTGCAATACACATATTTGGGCTCTGGGCGTCTGGGCCGACGGCAATTCTACGTCATGAGTTTTCAGTCTTGGTAATGGCAGATACGTGACAGGAACTTCTTCTCCATTGTCTTTTCGACTTGCAGACAAGATCTGGGTGCCGTGTGCGCTGTGCGTTGACGCACATGGTCTGACGAAAAGCTCGTGCAATTTTTTCTCCGGCGCTTCTTCAGCCGCCGCAGCTACTTACTTTATATGTGATATTACAAGTGCTCGTGCCAAACACACCCCACCTTTCTAACCACAGGTTGAGTTGATCATCAGCAAAACTTGGCTATTTCGAGAAATTACATTGTATCACATGTTCAATAGCAAAATGGCATACTCTGTACAAACAGCGTTAAAGCGACAAAAACGAATATACTCCGTAGAAGCCTGCATATCTCTCAAAGTGGCCGTTTTCCTGATAAGCACCACCTTTAATAGTGGGGCGATCGAATCGAAGACCAGAGAAGTGGGGCGTGGCACGAGTATGTACGTGCCCCGTACTCCGTACGTACAAATTACGTTCCCCCTTTTTTGCAGTGCTGGACCCGCCCCCCTGATGACGGGCCCACCTTTCTGGTCCTATCTAGCGAATTGGTTCTCGGCTCTCGCACCCGTGCTCATTTGCGACTGCCCAGTTTATCAAGTGCGTGCCTGCCTCCAATCTGCTTGTCACTTGTCACCAATTAATAATTCTACCGAGAACCACTTCGCGTCTCTTTTGCCTGAGGCACTTAATCGCGCACCGTTCGAGCTTTGAGCCGAGGGTCACAAGGCAAGCTCAGAGGTGCATCGTGCATCGTGTCAACCGCCTTTTGACTAGCTTTCTACGGACTACGGATTACGGAGTAGAGTATAACCCCTGAATGATTTTACACGAATGTACAAGCCCCACATGGGGTAGCCACTAACAGCTCTTCGTGGCTAAAAAGGTGGAAGCTGTTAGGAAAGGTCCATTATTGGCCTGCTGCCCCTAGTCATGTATTCGTGTAAAATCAAACAGGGATTAGAGTGTATGCAGCGCCGGCAAATATTCTGCCCAGTCACTTAACAACCCATTTACCTGTAGGAGCTCGAAGTATTAGCAGGGTCTACAACAACCAAGCAGGCTCGTCTTTTCCCGCATCGAGATGCCTTTGTCAGAACACGCACATGTACATTACTCCGTCCGCCGCGTCCAGGGGTCGGACCAGTCACACTTGCCAATGAGCCCAACACAAATCCAGAATAGCATGAGGCACATGCCAGTTGCACGTGGAGTTTGTGGGAACGAGCTAGGCCTGTTTTTTGGCCCTTGGTGAACTCACATGTACAATGGAGTCAGGGACCGGGGCCACCGATAGACACGTAACACATCGTCGTCCGAGATTCTCTCAATTCAAAGCTTGCGTGCGTGTCGTCTACCCTCATCAGGGGCAACTCCCCACCGTCTTGAGTTCGCATGTTGGCCGCAGGGTAGGTCGTGGGCGAGGAAAGGCAATGAATGGCCTTCTCAATCAAAGTTGACCGGCTGGCTAACAGATAAAGGACAGCAAGTCGATGAATAATATTAATTATTGATAGTCAGTGACTGGGATTGATTGGGTATTTATCTAGTGCGAGTGCGACCTTTGGACGTTTACAGCCACAGCATGACTCACGGGACGCACATCAGGCCAGTTTGCCACACAAAAAAAACGTGCGTTTGACAGATGCACCACGGCATCCGCTGCACATGATACCAGGAAGTCGAAGCAAGTTCCTGGCTTGCTCAACTGACACGGCTACGATGCGTGGTCTACCGACACGGCTACGATGCGTGGTCTACCGACTTGACGCAAGTTCAGGGTCGGCCCGTGTGTACATAGGGCTGACGAACTAGCAAAGATGCATGCGATGAAGACATTCCAACCAGCTTGTTCGACGCAGAAGCCTGGGACCCTGGCCTGGGTGTGTCTGCCGTGTGCTTCTGGGATTGTCCACACATTGGCGGGAACTGATGCGGAGAGCACCTGGCCGGCGGCAGACAAGGGTGCAGCAAAACACCTGGCAACACCTGGCAACACCTGGCAATGCCTGGCTAGTGGAGAGGTAATCCCTACATCCCTGCCAAACAGTCATGCTTAACATTTGAACCCTCGCGGCAGGGTTCTTCAGAACAACTTGAAAAGACGCGATTCCATGGAGCCCGAAGCAGGACTTCCAGACTGCCCAGGCTTCATCTACGAATAAATTATTTGCTAGACTAGGCCTTTGAGAACGGCTCTACCGGCTATACCGGCTCTAGAGGCAAAGAACTTATCCTGTTCCACAAAAATACATCAAATCGACATATGGCGTCGCGGAAGAACGCTAAACTTGTAGTTCTGACTCTATACGGGACAGCGTTACAGCATTGCTTAGCGCCAGGAACCAACCTTCTTACTGTTTCCTTACTCTACGACAAGTGTTCGATCTTGTCTTGGCAGACTGACGTAATAGCATAATCCATAGAGGACAAGGGTTGGACACGTCTAGGGCTGTGATGACACGACACACGACGCGACTATGACACGACACGACACGACACGACACGACACGACACGACACGACATAACAACGACACGACATGCTACATCGACTCCATGTCCTAAATGGGGAGAGCACTCTGCGGAGTAAGAAAAGGGACCAGGCAAGTATTCACTTGGGGGTTGAGTTGATTGGCCGGAGCATTGTCGCTATTATGTAGCAGGACGGACTCTGTGCCGACCAGCTGGTGTACTAAATCCAAAGAATGATCCTCACCACGACCAAACCCGAAATTGCTGCCTGATGAACGCCTGATGTTGAACGGCTCTTGCGAAAGAAAATGTTATACGGAGTACGGAGTACAAGGAATGCATTCCTCCCAAAATTCACCAGATAATTATCACTTGGAGCTGATCTATATCACACCAATTACGAAGCATCGCGAAGTCGGAATAGCCGGTTAGTTGTTCCGCCGCGAAAGTGCAGCACATAAGAACTGGGCGGATGATGAACCCTGGCATAAGGGAAAATATAAAAAGACTGACACGCCCACACCCCCCCCCCTCCCCCCCCGCGCGAGTTCAAGGTGTCCTTGAGAGGCAAATCCAAATCTAGGTTTAATGCCTCACATGTGATGACGATATTAATACAACGTATCGTGATGAAACTCAACAACATCATGTTTCGGTCAGATTGCAAGGCACGCGATTGGGATGGGGAATATAACGGGACTTGACAACTCTTAGCAAGGACCAAGACAACCCAACCCACTCGAATCCAGAAAGAGAGAAGCGAGTGTGCTCCAGGCGGGACAGAGTACAGACGGAGCATGACAGGGCATGCACATACGTATGTACTATGTATGTACTATGTACTCCGTATGGGAGAGTCTGTGGTCGGATCCCACGCCCCTTTCCTGGATGCACAGAACTGCAGAACTGACAGAGTCAGTCACAGGGATTCGTGATCTGCAGCGTCGAGAGAAGAAGGCACAAGACTGTGCAATGCGACCCACATGTTACCACTGAAGATGACTCCTGGCCGTCGATGAGGAAAAGAGGGAAAGGAAAGCCTACGGATTATTCCTCTGGTGCATTGCGGAGCTTACGGATACAAAGTATGTCGAGAGAAAAAGAAGAAGAAGAAGCATCGTCAAGCTTGCCTTTTTCGCGCTGGAACAAGGTCCATCTCAGTTTTCCTCGCGGATGTGCCTATTATACATATGTTATCGCGGAATCCGTCGGAGTGACGTGATTGCGAGATTTGTGCTCGACAAGAGTAAAGGGACCGACGGCACCATCCGTTCATCTTCTCATTCCTGTCCTTACCTCTGGTTGACTCCTCATAATACGGGGAGGATTATGTGACCGTCGGACATTTTCCAGCGTCGTGATAATAATAGTAGTCCGGACGGATTACTCTGTTTCTTCACGGACAGGATGGGCTGCCTCGGGCCAGCCTGGTGGGAGATCAGACTAATCAATTTCCCGTCGCCAAGTTGTCGAGAGCGTGAGGCGTATTAGCTGCTGTGACACACTTCCTCGGAGCAACCAGTCTATACCCCGTGCCGAGTACTCCGTACATGTGGTTGCATATGGTAATTAATTATCCCCAGCATACGGACGTACGTGTTTTTGAATTGGTTGATTACCGAGCACGCCAGGCGATTCTACTGGTTCTACAAAACGCCATGGTCGCCTACGATGGGGGCGCAAATGCACAACAGGCTTGCTTGCATCTGGGATCTCTCGTCGTTTTCCATTTTCATTGTGTTTCTTTTCTTTTTTTCTTTTTTTTCCATTTTTTTTTCCCATTCGGCTCGGCCCTCCGGTGTCATTGGAGGGCGACGATGGGACGTGCAAAAGACAGATGGCCTGCCCCTTTGCCGTGTTGAGGCCCGCGGCGTTGTTTTACGGATTGCCTGTGGCGTCTTCTGCATCCATTTCATCTCACTTGTGTGTTTCGGGCAAATGAAGTTGCTACGTTGAAAACCACTTTCAGGATGAAAGGAAGCGACCACCCCCCCAACCCCTCGACCCCGGCCGTCCCATCCCATCATCCCATGGCATGCATGCATGCATGCATGGCATGGTAAGGCATGCAAGAGAAGGAGAGGAGAGTCAGACAACAGAGTCAGCAGCCCGAGCGGTTGACCCCCTGTTCCAGATTGAATTACCGCGCGCGACAAGAAGCACTTCAGGCTGTATGCCAATCCAGCCACAAAACATCAACCCAGAGCAGAGGCTGCAAAAGTTCCGGTGTGGTCACTGGACGGGACTGACTCGTCCGAAATATGAGCGTCAGGATCATTCATATCTCCTCTGCTGTCATGTCTTATGGGGCCATCCCATCACGGATTAGTCCGTAATTAGGTCATATGACGTGTTCTTTGTTTCCAACTCTAACTCTCATGCCGAGTTCATCAGCCGGCCCAACAAGACGTCCGTCTGTAGTCCGTACAAACCAAGTACGTTGGGAGAGGACGAAGATTACAAAGGAGCGCGCCAGCATTTACACCAGACGCTACGCAACTGCCGCCACTGCATGTCTCGTACATAATTTAGCCTCGATTCAAGATCAACTACGGATTACACCCGCTGGTTTTTTCTCTTCCTCTTTCCCCCATCGAGACTGCTGAAATGTCCAGCGTCTCATCTCAGTCTTCAGCTCATGCAGATTGTCAACCGCGTGAATTCATAGGCCAGCCAGCCGGTCCTTCTTCCCCCTTCCCCTTCGTAGTGTAGTGCATGCAGATTTGGGAGATCTTTTTGGGCAGAAACGAGATCGATCCGGGGTCGTCGTAGTGAGGCTGAGAGTTTGGATGAGACGACGCCTAGATTAAAAAAAGAAAAAAAAAAGGGGGAGGGGGAGGAGAGCGGTTAAGTGAAATCTTTAACGAATAGCTAAGTGGCTTTACTTTACTTATACTATTTATTTTCCTTCTTCCTTTTTATTTATTTATATTTATAAGCTATCATAGATAGAGAACCCTAGTTTGGCGAGCAGCGAGATGAAATTGAAGACACTCCTACCGAAACATGGGGGTTCTGGGCAAATATTCCGTGGTGTTTCTTCCTACCGCTATAGGGTAGGGCCGTTGCGGCTCCAAGTCTGAGCCGTTCCGTCTTCTTATGAAAGTTATTCTGAGACGAAGACTTATCTGGTAGTTTCGGCCCGGATCTTGACGGAAAATCACAGCAGTGCTGTCGACGAACCAACAAGCTTCACGAACACTTCAAATTACCCCCGAAGAGCTGATAGACGTGAGCAAGAGTCCCGGGCTTTGGCACCGCACAGAGAGCATCATCACCTCGCACGTCTGAATCCAAGTCTCATCCGAAAAGAAGGTCCTTGTTCTCACGTGGCACGACAACAGTCAAACCACATTACACACCAGAGACAAGTTCCTCAAAACCTCGTATAATATCCCCAGTCCACGTGGTGCTCGCCCGTGCATCCCCCCATCTCCCTCCCAGACAACACCTGGGCTACGCATGAACTTGCAGGCCTCATGTTCTCACGTCACCTCGCACAGGTATGACCTCTCACGAGGCCTGGGTGCTCAGCAACAAGTACGGAGCGAGCGGGGGAAAAGCCGAAACCTGATCTACAGTTCGGCTAGTTACATGAGGAGATCTTCGTTCCACAGGGTTCCTGGATTCGGCGGTGACACCCAAGACCGGGCAGCACGGGACGATGCGTTACGCGGATGAGAAGGCAATGGCCCCTGATTGAAGCAAGCGGCTTGGACCGTCTGCCGAGGAAGGCGATGGATGGTGGTCGCTCGTGCCTCGGCTCCGAGGAAGTGTCGGCGTGCTGCGTGATACGGACCGGACCAACGACACAACCTGTACGTGGTGTGTTGTGTCGTCGTTCTGTGTGTGACGAGCTGAGAAGGATCGGGGCTCCAGGCTCACGGTGAATTTGTCCGAGTCGTTCACGGCCAGCGTGGACTGAAAGCAGCGCGGGGTTTTCCCAAGGTTGGAAACGAGCCAACAGGGCGTGTGTTGGTTTGATTCCCGAATTCTCACAACCCCCCCTTCTTGATACAGGATGAAAGAATGCCTCAGCTACGTTGGATCAAAGAAACTTGTCAGGTATCCGGTCAGCCCCCAACTCAACGCCAAACTTGATACATGGCGCCAGAATCCCCCCCAGTCCTCCAAAACCCCCGACTATCCAGATACTTTTTTTTCGGTCCTGCCAGGCGCCGTCTTTGGATGGAACGCCCCAACGTTGGCCATGTTTCCCTCGTTCCCCGAGAGATGGCAACATTGTCCTCTCCAAATATCTCTCTGGACCCTCCAAGTCGATAGGAAAGCGGGAGGAAGGGCAGCGGGGAAGATCGGAGACTTGCGTCCGTCTGTCCGTGGACAGTGGGCGAAAGCCGATTTGCCCAAGTCACTACGGTCCGAGGGCGCGGTTGAAAGCGCGGAGCCCGGATATGAATGATACCGAGAGTACGAGACTCCCCCTCTCTGGCAAGTACGTCCATCAGACATGTCGTAAATAGAGGCAAAAGGAGTGGGAAAAGTTTCGAGGTCAAGTCCCCCCCCATCCCACTCGGCAAACTTGCTCAGCTTCTACACATACTTTGAGGTTGTGGCTTGCTTTCACACCAACCAGGTTGCTTCCGACGACACGATATTTACGGCCCCGGCTGGCTCGGCCAGCCCTTGCCGGTGTTGTTGTAATATCATCGATCTGTCAAATCGCGTCGCCTTCCCTTTTCAATACCCCCTGGCAGAGATATACCAGGCCGCGAGGGGTACTATGGGCCGCAATGGACTTGGTTAAAAGGGAAGAAGAAGGAAGATATAAAAAAAAATAAAACTCCGACTTGACGCGTATAGTACCGCTCCACCGTGTATGATATCGACATTGCAAGCTGAGCAGCGTTGGTGACATGTAAGTTGTCTGTGTCCTGTTTGAATCACCTTTTTTCTAATTGATCCAAGTGAGCGAGAAGACTGCTCTCATTTGAGTTTACCGTGATGAGTTCAAAATATCAGCTACATGAAACACGCTTCGACCCTGTTCTCGATACGAGTGCTTCAGCTTTGCTTCGCCTTTGCCGAAGCTCACAGTTGATGGAATGGTTCACCCCCTGGGACTTGCGAGCCATTACTGAGTTGCAGTCTGGAGCGACCACAACAACCTTCGGACTTGGGAGCATATCATCAAAATGGGGCATGAACACGAGGTCAATTTGTCATCAATCTACGACTGGTTCAAGTGTGGATACCTGGGACGTGATCCTATGAAATCGAATGCTGAATGATGCATGTTCCATCATTACGGGACCCAAGGTTGCCGATTTCTCTTGACGCTGTTGCCCCGTTGGAACTTTTTTTTAATTTGGCTGTCTTGTCCAGTTCGTTCTTGGTCTTGGGAGAAGCGTATAATGTTTGGAACAAACCGTCTCGATTGTTTCCATCTTCTCATCGAGATTAGGCGTTGAGATTCTACTCTGGGACTTGATGACAAGTGCACCTCCTTACCCGGGAATCCATGGGAAAGAGAGGAAAGTCAAGTGGTCGATTAAGGTTTTTTTTTGCTGTAGAATGAAACAACAGAAACATCAAATGTGCCTTTTTAACAAAGATGAATGTGCTTCATCGGGCGGTACGCAAGAGAGACCTCACCCGGCAGGGTAAAGTCTAGTAATGCGCCATTGAGATCTCTAGATCTGGTGTCGATAATTTCACCACTGACCAGACTTCACCTTTGTTACGTCATGCTCACTACTTACTCAGTCCATCTTATGGATTTGTCCAGATTGCACCTCTGGGCTGTCGAAAAAAAGTTGTCCGGGGCTCTACATACGAAACGCCGATGGCATCAACCCAACCCACGTCATGCAGTGCAACCCGATGATCGGCATGAGAAGGTTTTGGTTTCGGATATTCTGGTCTTCTCAAGAGACTCAATTAGCATCAAGTTTGAATTCATTCATAGAGTAGAACTATGATATCGGACATTTGCGGCCAGTTTTTTTTCTGTTGGTACCTCCATCCATGATAGATGTGGCAAGACGTGAAAGTAGAAAGCAATACGAGCCTAAGAGACGCTGTGCAGTGTGCAAATTCCATGAAAGCAACGCGCACAAAAGCTATTCATGGTTGCAGATTACAAAAGGCTCCCATTCTTGTGCAGAAAAGAAAGGAAACGAGAACTCTGTGTATGCCTTGTCATGTGACGCTCGAGTTCTCTTGGTAAACGAACGGGGACTAGTCGATGTGGCGAAATACCCATCCTGGGCAATTCAGTAAATCCATCTACCAACTACCTAGATGTTGTCAGAAAGAAGAGGAAAAAGAAATCCCAACTTGGCAGGGTTGCCTGGGAGGTAGGGACGACGACATTCGCAAACACTTGAAAGTGTCTACGGAGTATTCCGAACTGCTAGCATACTCGTGTCAAGTGCTTTCAATAATGTTCTTTCTCGAGGCGCTAGAAGCCAACAGAGATCAGACATGGTTATCGTGCCAGGGTTGGATCGGGATGCCTCGCATATGGTTTGAGCCATTTCGGAATTTGCACGACTCTGAGGAGCAGTGGTGGCCAGTGGTGGCCAGTGGTGGCTGCATAAGGTGCAATTTGGCAATCTGGATGTTTCTTCGTCTTCTGCATTTGCCAATCCCATCGTCCATGACATCAGCAGGGGGCCGGTCTTATAGTAGGTCTTATTAGTACGACGCCAGATGCGCACGTCCCTAATGCATATGGGCCTGCCGTAATCCGTACGGAGCACTCCGTCCGTAGTCCGTAGTCCGTAGTCCGTATTGCTATCAGAATGAGAGTAAATGCGTATTGCCCGTGTCGATGGTGCTGTCAGCCTGTCACTACCCCCCAAGCCGTCCTCATCGACAACAAAGGACCAGGCAGGGGTCGAATATCGTGAGAGGTGTCATGGTGCGGCCAAGTTGCGATGCGCAACGTGATATGATAAAATGGTCCCATGAATTGACGGGCGAGTATCAAGTCAATAGACGAGGCCATGTTTTGCTGTGTCTCTCGAGTAAGATTGGCTGATGCGTTCGATTCATTGGCGGGCACGCGGGCACGTCGGGCACGTCGGGCAAGCAGTCTGAGCGTGCATCCCTTGCCATTGTTTGAACGCGATGGCTCCCTCGAGAATGACGGTGTAGCCATGAACCATATGTGATAGCATGGCGTCGAGTTCCTCGTCGCATGAACGGGCCAAAGCTCCGAGCACCAAAGGTCGGCGGCAACGCCGTTGACAATGTCAGGCAAGGTCTGGTGCATGTGGAAGCCAAGAAAATAATTTTTCTTTTTTTCTTTTTTTCTTTTTTTTCTTTTTGTGTGCCTGGCGGCATGTCCTCCGCGGTGCCTGCATGTCCTGCATCTGTCGGCGCGACCTGCCCACCTCGTCATGTTCCTGGCACTGGCCCCCGGGCACTGGCCCCCCGGGCACTGGGGCTCATCAATCTCGCCTGGAACTCGAGCCCAGCCCAGCCCAGGCGTTGTCAAGCATGCGTTGTCAACTTGTCAACAACAAGCAGGCTCATGTGCGCGAGCTGGAGTGCATGTCGGTAGTCCAAATTATTCCCCAGTAATACTCCGTAGCCGTGTCTATGCTGGGCGCCGTCTGAAATCCGCTTAACCCATCCAATCTCCCTCCCTCGGAGCTAATGCGCGCGCAGTCGCCAGCCCATCTTGGATGTCAACAATCTGACTCTTTCAAAAGTGCAACCCATCTCCCTCGCCGAAGAAAGAGCCGGCGCTTCGCTCCTTCTTTCCAAAATAATTAGACCAGACCAGACCAGACCAGACCAGTCCAGTCCAGTCCAATAGACGTCACCAACTTTCTGGACTCCAGCGCGTCCAACGCTCCTGCCTCCCGACAACAAAGCTCGCTGGTCTGCCCAAAGCCAAACGGGCCAGCTGTCCACATCTGCCGGACAGAGGAGACTCGCACAACCAGAAACCTTCCGACAATACAGAGTAATAAGAATAATATTGCAGGACGAACAGGTCGCAACAGACAGACAGACGGACAGACATACGGACAGACAGACGAGAGTGGATTCGACGCCCCCGTTGAGGTTACCCACCCGCGTTCTGCACCACAGTTTGCACCACAGTTTGCACCACAGTTGGACGCCCACGACGCCCACGACGCCCACCCCGGTCCGGACGTCTCGCGAATATTGCCGTCGTACTCCGTACTCATCAACCAGAACAGCCAGGCATTCCGACTGCTTCATCACAGGCGCTGATCGAAAGGGTCAAATCACCAGCCCGCCACTTCTTTGGCCTCGAACGTGCTGCCCTTCAAGCAACATCCAGTGGCCCGTTTGCCCGTTTGCCCGTTTTTGCCCGTCTCCCGCGACGCCGCCCATCCACCAACCACTCAGGGGCTCGCAGCATCTTGGCCTCGACGCTCGACGAAACAACAAATCACCATTGCCCGCGGCCTCTCTGCTGAAACAATGAGATAACGTGCCTGCATCATTGGTACAACTCTGACCCGGATTCCACGGAAGTCCGCCTTCATTCCTGCATACGTTGCAGACACTGCACGCTCCAGCAACATTGCCCGCGCGATCCTGCCCGGCCAAGCTTGCTGATTTGTTCTGTTTGACTGGTTCCATTTCCCCCGTGTTGCGTACCGCGCGTCGACGCAAAGCAGAGCAACGCCGCGCAACACAGACGCACCGCAGCGCCTCGCAGCCGAGGAAACGGCTGAAGCAACCACATCTTTCACTACGGCCATCGTGCCATCTGCTTGCTTTGCAAAGAATCACCGACGACCTGGGAGCTTTTTCTTTGTGTGTGTGTGTGTGTGTGTGCGTTTGTTCTTGTTTGGCCCTTGCAATCGAACGCTTTTGCGCCTTTGTCGATTGAAACGCCACCGATAACATTCTCACCGTATTGCCCCATCACATCGTCGCTACCGAGGTTGTCAGCTCGCAACGTTTTCGGCACCCAGGTGCAGCGCGGAAAGATGTCGTCGGCAGCCCTACAATCAGCCCCCCATCAACCAACCACCCTAGCTTCTCCTCCAATGCCCTCGACCTCCAACCGACAATACGGCTCACCGCATACTTCCCCGAGCCGGGAAGTTTATAATGGCCATCAGGCCGCCGCAGCATCATCACCTTCATCGAGGCGGCCTCCCTCACGCAAGACGAGCGGAAACCGCGGCCCTCCGCCTGTGGACCTGAGTGTCCAAAGATCGAGCCGTAACGGCACAAACACTTCCGCACAGGACCAGCGTACGTCCAGGTCTGAACGTCCGACTACAATGCCTCCTGTCGCTCCTCCGCGGACGTCTTCGTCTGGCCAACAGGGTTCAAGCACTACAAGGAGGAATCAATACTCAAATGAAGCACTCAATAGTTCTCCACGTCATGCACAAGCTGACGGATCACGAACTGGCTCGCGCGGTGACGGAAATGGTTATTCTGATGCCTCGAGGAGCAAACGAGCAACACAATCTCATCAAACACAAGAGCAGACTCGCCCGTCTAGCAGCAACAGAGATGATCGAGCACAGGATATGTCAATCCCCATCCGCACGGATCCCGCGACGAGCGCAAAACACGCGCACGACGCAAGCGATAATCTGGCTCGCGCCATCTCCAGTGCTCAAGCACCAAATGGTCGCGGAAGCCGCCATGACTCTCCAGACCACCATGACGCAGCACCCGCGCCTGTCATAGCTATGAACCCCGCCGCCGAGGAGCGTCGTGGCGGTCGCAGCAGGCAAGACCACAGCCGGAGCCACAAAGGAACGACCAAGTTTGGTGATTTTATACTGGGAAACACAATTGGCGAGGGAGAGTTTGGCAAAGTCAAGCTGGGCTGGAAACAAGATAGCAGCGTCCAGGTATGTGATGAGACACTAACATGAGATGGTAGATGATTTGGCATCGTGCGGATAGCAGCTAATCACCTTTTCCCTCTAGGTTGCCATCAAGTTAATCAAGAGAGACACGGTCGGCGGGAACCCATCTCGCTTGGGCAAAATCAGACGCGAGGTGACGATCCTACGCGGAGTTCACCACCCCAACATTGTGCGATTGATAGACATGTTAGAGACGGATCGATATATCGGCATCATTCTCGAGTACGCATCGGGCGGAGAACTTTTTGACTACATTCTGAATCATAGATATTTGAAAGACAGCTCAGCGCGTCGGCTGTTCTCTCAACTGGTCTCTGGAGTTGGCTACTTGCACAAAAAAGGCATCGTCCACAGAGATTTAAAGCTCGAAAACCTATTATTGGATCGCAATCGAAACATCATCATCACCGATTTTGGCTTCGCCAACACTTTTGATCCCAACGAAGAGCTTCTCGAGGAGGAGGAGCTCAACCTGACAGATCGTGATACTGTCAAGAGGATGGGTCTCGATAAAGTCAAACCCAACGGGATGAGGACGGGAGACCTGATGCAGACAAGTTGTGGAAGTCCCTGTTATGCCGCCCCAGAGCTAGTCGTGAGCGACTCTCTCTACACTGGCAGGAAGGTAGATGTCTGGAGTTGTGGTGTCATTCTGGTATGCGACTGAATCATATCTGCACATGTTGTTACACATGTCTAAGCATGAGTGTACTACTAACTGGTCGCACAGTATGCTATGCTGGCAGGTTACCTTCCCTTCGACGACGACCCAGCAAATCCCGAAGGCGACAACATCAACCTGCTGTACAAATACATCGTCTCAACCCCGCTCACGTTCCCAGAATATGTCACGCCACATGCCCGAGACCTGCTTCGACGAATTTTGGTACCCAATCCCCGTAAGCGAGCGGACTTATTCGAGGTGGCTCGTCACAGCTGGCTGAGCGAATATGCGCACGTTGTCGAGTTCATCACCAGCTCCACAACCCTCCCCTCGGATGTCCAGAATGCCACAGCTGCCCAGGAGTTCATGGACCAGCCTATGGTGACGAGGAGTGCTTCTGTTCGCGAGACTCCTAAGCAAAAGTCTCCCTTGCAGGCTACCGTCGGCGGACTCGCCAAAGCGCACGCCAAAATCGACGCCGAAGCCGAAACTGCCCATCGCACACCCAAGGATGCCAAGCGCCGAACGGTACAGGTGGAGTATGTTGCGCCTATTACGCAGACACAACGCGGGACAGACCCTGTCGTTTCAAGACCACCTGTTTCTCTCAATCGAGAACACGATGCAAGCCGCCCAAGCTCTTCCAACAAGGATAAGACTTTACCCCAAGAGCCTCGGGATGTTTACGCCCGATCATCTCAGTCCAAGCGGTCACCCAGTTCCCAGACGTCTGGAGCAACCCGTCCTCGGGAAACCCGTGCCACCACGGACCAAGCGTACATGACGGGAACGGCCACTGCAGCATCGAGACCTCGAACCGGTGGCTCCATGCAATCAGCTGCCTCCATGAGCTTGCAATCACGAGGCAACTATGGACGGCCGGCTCCACCTACATTAGCCGACACCAATGTGCAGGGACGCATCCAACAGCCAGCAAACGCTGATGATGACGACGCAGTTGGCCACACAAGCATGAGCGTGCCACCGAAGATTGCCAGAATGTCAGGCTTCCGTGAAGGACGAGGCAACGAAGGGCGAGGCCACAAGAGATCGAGCACAATAGGAGACCTTGGATCTAAGCTTTTGGGTCGCAGCGGCTCCGTTTTCGGCGGGCGAGGCAAGAACAAGCCAGAGCCTCAGCAACCCGAGAAGTCCAAGAAATACCCTCCAGTGAGCATGTCCAATGCCGTGGCACAAGGAGAAGACCCAACGGGGAGAATCTCGATGGATTCGCGGGCTTCTCGGCGATCATTTTCTCTGGGAATAGGAAAGAAGCGAAGTGGCAGCATGACAGGGTCACAAGGCTCCGGCGAGAAGAAGGACCGAAGACGAATTTCCCTTCTGCCGGCATCCTTCTCACTGAAATCCATTGGACTCGGCAAAGAGTACTCGGAGCCTACATCTTCCGAGGTTGACTCTCACACGGACCTGCCGACTCAGTCTGGTTGGCTCGACCCTCTAAGGAGCGTCACAGCCCCCGGAGATGCCAGAGGCAGCACTCCCTTCTTTGACAACGCGTATGGAAACAACGGGCGACAGGATACCGCCAACTCTAGCCCTGTCTATCACCAACGATGTGCGCCAGCGCAACTGGACAGCCGACGAACCAATGCCATCCCGCCCTACCTGCAGTCTGGCTCCCACTTCAACAGCGGCTCGGACTCATCGGTAGACATGCGTCGACCGCCAACAGAGCCGCAGATGAGATCGCGAAGCCACGGCTTCTCAGATGCGGAGAGCCAGGACGATCGACCAGCCACTTCAAGTCGAGGAACACGGGGCGTGCTGCAGAAGAATCACAAACGGTTCACGGATGCATATGACCAAGACGAGTATCGGGGGCACGAAGGAAGCAGCGGAGCTGCCAAGCGAGTCATGGACTTCTTTAGGCGACGAGGCAAGGCTCGAGGTGGTGTGGACGAGCGATCATGATGAGCTGCGAGGTCTCTTGAAGTCAAGTTCATCGTGTTTCCGTTTTGGATTTTGGGTTTTTGGTAAAGAAGCAGGATCCGCCCCCCCCCCCCCTTCCCAAACAGAAGGGAGGAAGGGCATGTCCTCTATGGTTCGTGCACGCAGTAGCGACACCGACCTCTCGACAGCTTTTTTATTTTTTGATGCTGTCGAATGCTTCACGAGAGCACGTGCGTGAAATTAACCTCACTGCACACACGCACTACCTACATTACACCACTTCACCACCATTATTTTGGTTCTCAATGCACTCCGCAGAAGAAGGATACATTTGTTTTCAGCATCAAGCCTCGAGAAATTTGACGGCCGTTGTCTTTTCCATCACATCTCATAGCGCCGGGAGGAGGTTGGACGTGTCATTGTTCCATCTTCAGGACTTGAAACTATCCTGATTTCTGTGTGTTCCTGCCTCTCTTTTCCGATTTGCGTTGCGATTTTGTTTTTTCATTACAATTTTCAAAGCTTTATTTTAACCTTGGCTCTCCTTTGTATGTAAATTCGATCAGAGTGATACCGCGACATTGATGGCCTGGTTTCGCGTCGTTGAAGAGGCGCATGGCCGACTAGATCGGTCCCCTTTGAACGATTGGGGCCCACGTCGGACGCATGTGCGACTTGGCGGTTGGAGAAGGGAGAAGGGCTGGTTCTTTTGATAACAAGCAAAGAAAATAAAACAAACGTCTCTGTGGTAAGTATAGTATGTGTGTCTGTGAAACGTGTGTACCTGACAGCATTGTTGAAGCGAGCAGCCCGAGGCGCTATTTTCTTCTTCTGCAATGGTTTCCCAGCATACGGACTAGTTTGATGAAGAGGGCTCAAAAGGGTAAGGGAGGGAGGGGAAGGGCCGGGATGTTTGAGACAGGTAGTAAATAAGATGCATTGTACTCCGTATCAGAGTTTTTCGAGTTGAGAAGTGATGACTGCCATCAGATACCGGCCAAGTGGAGCATTCTTGGACGCAGCAAGACATGGCCACCAGGGACTTAATCTTGGGATGCTGCGTCGTCCATAATGACGGGCATACATGGGAGATGAATCATATCTGCATATCTGCGTACGCTCCGTGGGAAGAATCGCGCGGGACTCTTGAATGTCACCAGGGTTTGTGCAAGTGGATCGATGGATGCAGGATTGATGATGCAAGCAATAATAACAAGGCATGACGATCAGATTGCTGCATTGACTGACGCGTGGGGCGCAGCACCTCAATTTTGCAAGACTTGGTTGGGGGGGGGGGCAAGTGACTGATGCTCAGTCATGAGAGACCACGCCGGGAAGTCTTTTTTTTCTTTTCTTTTTTTTGCTGCCAGTGCCTAGTGCCTTGCTTAGCCACAGGGCCACAGGGCCACAGGGCCACAGGGTGGTGGCTGGGTGGGTGCGCGGTCCCAGGTGCCGAGGGGGCTCGAGCAAATGTTTAAATCCTGGGCTCGGAATTGGTCCTTGTTGATGTCTGGCGGCTTGTTGAGGGGATGGAAGGGAAGACAAATATCCATCTGCCGCGGTCTGGGTGCTCGGCCGAGAGAACAAGATGCCAGAACAGAAGAAGCCTCTTCCATTTCGCATTTCGCCTCGCACAACGACGCAACTCCCGAGTCGCCAGGACGGCTGTGGCGGCGGGCGGGAAAACGTGTTTCAAAGTGTCTGGTGAAGAAGTGCCGTCATGTTGCACGGGCACGCAATGCATGCACCTCACCTTTTTGTGCAACGTGCCCAGAATGAACAGGTACAAGCAGCACGTCGGTTCTGCCGTGCGAGTAGTGCCGTGCGAGTAGTGCCATGCGATTGGGTGCCGTGCGATTGAGTGTCCAGGAGCAGGAGGCTTCGGTCATGTCGTCATTCTTGAAGTATCATCCATTCGTTCCATGTTTCTTCACGGCTGGACGCTCGAGCAGGCAAGGCGCTGTGACTGGGTCTGGCCTCGCCCGGCTGGTTCCCCGACGCCGGAGTGTTCCTGCTTGCTGGATGCCCGATGCCGGGTCACGGACCAGTCTGGTTGTCACCAACTCAAGTGCAGATGATTGAGCATAGCTCAGACTGGCTCTGCACGATGAAATTCAACTGCTCTGTCCTGTCAGTACTCGCAATCTGTCACCTCTTTGCTTTGCATTGTTTTCGCACTGCGGACTGTAATCGTGCCACGCTCGCACCCACGTCCGGACAACGCGCATCCCGGACCGCTACCCCGGCGATGCTCTCGCTATGTACATCATGACCGATCCACGTCAAACTCCGTAATCTGTAATCCGTACATATGTAATAATGCTGGAATTCCAAGGTTTCCCGCCATTGGCTGCATCCCCTCCTCGGCCAGCCAGTAGCATTGTTTGTCGCCCGTCGAATGGATCCAGCATGCGCACTGCTCCAATGCTACTTCCCTGGATCTGGATCTATCCCTTCCTGGAGATAGCGTATTACCTTCCTCACCACATTTGACATGTTTCTTGGCACTGGGCACTGGGCACTGGGCACTGGGCATTGGATACTTGGTACTTTTAGTGCCAGTACGTAGCGTGGGTGATCCGCAAAGTGGTAACTGATACCCCCCTCCCCGGAGGAAGGAGTCAAATCGCCCATAAAAGACAACTTTCCCCGAACCTTTTAGTCTCCCTTCGCATCTGCCCGTCCACTCCTTGCTGGCTCATCTGTCTTTGCCTCCATCAGCAAGCACCCTTTTCCTCAAAATCGGATTCTAGCAAGCTCTACAAGCTAGTAGGCGCTTGCTCTTTCTTGCTCCTCGGCATACGGAATCGCTTCATCGCTCATCGCTTGCGTTTCGTTCCAGCAACTCACGCTCTTCGGCGCGGTCGTCGTGCTTGTAATACCTGCTCGATGAAACAAACTTCTTCTGATCCTCCCGATATAGACAACAAACGCCCTGGCGCCATACCTCAAGCCCATGGAGTGTTTGACGATCGCTTGTCGTCTCAACAACCCACCCAAAACGCATCGTATCATCTAGGCAACACGTCCTCAACCGCCCACACAGCGGAATCCCCAACTGCTCCCTTCTCATCATCCATCAGAAACAACAATGGCAGTACATTGCGCGAGCCACCCAACGGTGTCGTCTTTGACGACGAAAAAGCCAAGCCTGCCAAGCTGGATCTCGGTTACCCCAGCCCACATGTCGTGCCCATCACATCTTTGCAGACTGAGGGGCAGGGGTCTGTCATAGAGACCAAGGAGAGCCGCATCGACGTGGATTCTGCACACAACGCAAACACGGCCAACAATGGCAATCATGACGGCAATGATACCGACGGTCCAAGTAAGAAGAAGCGAACCTTTGTGGAGGAATTTCGTAGATCCTTTTGGCTCGTCGCCACCCACAGCTGGATAAATGTCCTGTTGGTCTTTGTACCGATTGGAATTGTCGTTGCCAATGTGAGTGGCGTCCATGGCGGCATTGTGTTTGCCATGAACTGTATTGCCGTGATACCCCTTGCCGGCCTGCTCAGCCATGCCACCGAATCGGTCGCCAGTAAGATGGGTGACTCTCTCGGCGCCTTGCTCAATGTGACGTTTGGCAACGCTGTAGAGCTCATCATCTTCATCATTGCTTTGGTCAAAGACCAGATTCGAATTGTGCAAGCATCGCTCCTCGGCTCCATCTTGGCCAACCTCTTGCTCATCTTGGGCATGGGCTTCTTCCTGGGTGGCCTTCGGTATCGAGAACAGGTACGTTGTGTTCTTTCCTGACAACGCCCATCGTCCGCGAGCATCGCACGACTGACGAAGAAATCTCGATGTAGATTTATAATAGTACCGTGACCCAAATGAGCGCTTGTTTGCTCAGTCTGAGTGTCATTAGCTTGGTTCTTCCTGTGAGTAAATCTCCCGCCTTTAGGCTAGAGGCGATGCGGTCATCGTTCTTATACTAACTTTGCCGTGAGACCGCTTTCCATGCGTCATTCAAAGACTCGGTCCGTGCCGATGCTCAATCTCTCAAAATCAGCCGCGGTACCAGCGTTGTAAGTAATCACCCACGTAACTTGGTTAGCCGTTGCACCTGCACGTAACTCACGAATGCTGACGTGTTGGGTTTGCAGATTCTGCTGCTCGTATACATCATCTATCTGATGTTCCAGCTCAAATCTCACGCCTACATGTACGAGTCCACACCGCAGCACATTGTGGACGCTGAAGCAACCCCCGGCCCGGCAGCAGCATGGCTGGATACCTCCAGCAGCTCGGACTCGGATTCTTCTTCCTCGAGCTCCGATTCTGACTCCTCAGGACACTCTCGTGACACCATCAGCCGCAAAATGAAAAAGGTTCTTCGTGGTGGTCGAAGACGCAAGTCGTCCTTCACCTCGACGGACACTAATGATGCCAAGGCATTGCGAAACGGCTCTGTTGTGTCGGGAACTGGAAATCCTAGCCCCCCAGAGGAAGCCATATCGGAGGCATCATCGTCATCCCGCAAACAATATTTCCCTCGCTTGCCTTCCAATGAAAGTGGTGATAGTACCGACGATGAACAAATCAGTCGTTATCGAAAATACCGAAAGCGTCGACATTCGCGCAGGAAGCATAAGAAGAGGAGCCGTCACGACAACAAGAATACGCAGCAGACAATAGGCAACAACCATGACAGTGGTAACCAGGCTGTAGAATCTTCAAACACCCGCCGGGTCGATTTCGCCATTCCCTCCTTTCCCGACGGCGTAAATTCTTCTGCTACCGCCGCTGCCGCTGCCGCTGGCGCCACCGCTGGTGAAATTGGCAATGAATCTGGTACACCTAAACGGCCGCTGGCGGCTACTTTCCGTTCAATATCCGTAGTCAAGACACTGGCTCCGGCAGTTTTTACACAAAGGCAAAATTCGCAGGCCCTGCCCCCTGCAACACCAACGGGACATGTGCCTAGGGTTCGATATGGAATTCGACGCACCAATTCACTGCCCGACAGACTCGGCCAGCAACAACAACTTCGTCCTGCTGGAGCAATGTACCCGGCTCAAGTCCCGCTCATGTCTTTGAACACTGCTGCCACTGCCACCAAAAAATCCGGGGATGACGAAGACGAGCACTTGACCCGAACAGCTGCAATCATTCTGCTTCTTGCAACTACTGGACTGGTTGCCGTGTGCGCCGAGTTTCTCGTTGACTCCATCAAAGACGTCACGGAAAGCTCAGGCCTCGGGGAGATCTTCATTGGTCTCATTATTCTACCCATTGTTGGGAACGCCGCAGAGCACGTAACGGCTGTGACGGTGGCGATGAAGAACAAGATGGACTTGGCTATTGGAGTCGCTGTGGGGAGCTCCATTCAGATTGCCCTCTTCGTGACACCGCTGGTCGTCATTCTGGGATGGATCATGGACAAGCCGATGACGTTGTATTTCACTTTATTCGAGACGGTCTGTCTTTTCGTGTCGGCTTTCATTGTGAACTTTTTGGTCCTGGATGGGCGCAGTAATTATCTAGAAGGTGCACTCCTGTGTGCGGTTTACGTCATCATCGCTGTTGTTGCTTTCTTCTTTCCCGACGAGCAGGATGCCAAATTGGGACATTAGGCATTGTACATGGGCGGGCGGATTGGAGGAAGTTGAGTGAAGTCTATAGCTAGAACTAGGGTGGATAGATTGATCTTGTTGAGGACCGTGAGACTACGCTTGCGCCCGATGCACTACGAAATTATACTATAATATTTGTACTGGCAATTATCCAAGTTATAAAGAGCTATATCGCATGTCTTTTTATCCCACTAGCTTAGAGGGGGCTTGCCGCGATTAAGGGCATTGCGATAATGGCTGCTTAGGAGGCCTCTATAGCCTGCAATACATTACGATGCTTAGATTTAAGGTGTTATTAATAACCTTGGATGTAGGAGGTTATTCTGAGTATGGCCTAAAACACGAAACATAAGAGTTTTACTGTGTAATGTTTATGAAAGTTACTTGAAGTCACTCCACTCAGCTGGCGCAAAAAAATGGGTCGGTACGCAAGTTGTAGTCGAGATGTATATATATATTACGGCGTGCTGCAATGAACAGGGAACAGGTGGTCTGACTCACAGACAAGAACTGACCCGTCCCCATCGCATCGCATGCACAACAACCACGACAACAGACAGCATATTCGGCCAGAACCATGTGTTTCGGTGGCAAGCATGACAGGAACGACAGGAACGAAGATGCCGCGCCGGCACCGCGGCCGGCCCAGCAGCAGGATGTGAAGAAGGCTGCCGCGCATGATGGCTACGGCTCTGCAGCCTCTGCAGGCTCTGCAGCATCATCATCCTCTGCAGCTCCGTATCAACAGCATCAGCAGCATCAACAGCATCAATACGCACCTCCAGCGGGCCCGCCTCCTCAGTACCAAGGCTGGGCAGCTCCTCCTCCTGACGCGCCGCCGTCACAGAAGCAGGCACAGAAGCAGGCACAGAAGCAGGCACAGAAGCAGGCAGGCCACGATTGGGAAGCGGCTGTTCCTGACACGTCCTTGTTCCCACCACCCCCGGCCCTCTTCAGCGGCTATGACGCTTCGCCGGCAAACAATGCCACCGAGGCAGAAGCCGAAGCGGGAGAGGAGTGGTGTGCTCGGTATCCCCTCACTCTTCCCATGATGCCTGATGCCGCGGCAAAGACTGCTCTCCAAGCAAGCAACATCCGACTTATCGAGCCTGCTGGCTTCGATGGGAAGCTGAACTGGCTAGGTCCTGGACATTGGGGCGCATCGACGGCGAAACAGTCACCCGACAGGTGCATCATTGGCTATCCGCCCTTGTACCTTGTGAATGAACACGACCCAACCCGATCCGGCAGCCCCAAGACCATATACTACGAGGTCAAGATTCTTCGCGGCAGCCGCAACAACTCTGTAGCCATTGGCTTTACGGCACTTCCATACCCTTCCTTCCGCCTTCCCGGCTGGCACCGCGGCAGCTTGGGTGTCCATGGCGATGATGGACACAAATACATCAATGATCGATGGGGTGGCAAGGACTTCACGCACGAATTCAACAAGGGCGAGACACTGGGTGTTGGCATGACGCTGACACCTACAGGCACATGCCGGCCAGAGGTTTCCATCTTCTTCACCCGGGATGGCGTGCGGACTGGCGGATGGAATCTGCATGAGGAGACGGATGCTGAACAAGACTTGCCGGTGACGGGGCTCGAAGGATTCCACGACCTGAGCTGCGCCATTGGATCGTTTGATGCTGTTGAGTTCGAGGTGATTTTTGATGCCGCAAAATGGAGGCACCAACCTACCTGAGTGATGGGAAAGGAAAGGAAAGTAGGAAAGTAGGAATGGGGACTATTTCAGTGTTTACGAGTGTACGAGTGGGATCAATAGCTAGACGAATATCATGACGGTGAACTCTGCCTACCCTTTCTTTATTCTCCCTCTTTCCTCATTGTACAATGTAGCTTGCTCATGACATGGTACCCTGGCATGTACTTGCGGAGATGCAACGATCCCGCTCCAGTTCAGCCCCACTTGCTGGCCCGTGGCTGGTCGACCGAGAACCCAGAGTTGTTCTTGTTCGGGTCGATGGCTTTCCTGTTGCACGTGCCAAACACAGCTTCACCATTTTCCATCATCCCGTTGCGCAGATTGCTTGACAATGGAGGTGGACAACGAAAATGGAAGTCTACACAAGATCGCCGCTGGAGAAGAAATAGACGAGTACGTCTGCTCCATTTGACCGTGGCCATGAACCGGTTGGACCAGCGCCGTTGTCGCTGTTTGTCGCTGTTTGTCGCTCTTTGCTAATCATCATGACTTGCTTTTAGAGCCACCTGGCTGGACCTGCGAGCCGATTTCATCGCACGACTTGACAAGGTATGAATACGAATGACTCTACAACTCCCTCCCCTCCCCTAGTCGCAGCGTCGATTGAGAATTTTTTTTTTTTTTCAAAGAAATAAGCTCATCTATTGGTCTCAAAAGATTGCGCGCAATGACTTTCCCATCCCCAAACTACCACCGCCACCCCCGGCACCAACAATAGAGAGTCGCCTGCTTTCTCCGCTACCCTCGTCACCTCTGGAACACTCTTCGTCCCAACAAGAAGCCAAAAAGGAGAATGCGCCGCCGTCGGAACAGGCAGACGAGGAACCTCGCCATCTCGCACCGGGCGAGCTACCCAAGCAGCTTGACGACATGCTGGCCGACATCAAGAAGCACCTGGACACGTTCGAGAGCCACGCGCCACACACGATCCAGCGCCTCATGGAACTACTTCTCCGACCAAAGGCGCATTACAAAGCCCTCGCGCCGTACCTGCACGCCGTCGATCGAGTAGTCCGCGTCACCTCCGGGACCAACACGTACCCTCTGCCGCCGGCCGTACCCGACATGTCGAGCATGGAGCTGAACGGCGATGACGCGCGGGATGCCGCCGCCGCGAGCGTGTCATGGAGCAACCCCACGGTCGCGGCGCTGGGTACGGACGAGGCCCTCGGCGGCGCTCTGCTGACGCCGATTCCATGGCTGACGAGACGCAGCCCAGAGGACAACGACGGGGAAGCGACGCCGACGCCGACGACGCCCGCGGCAGGCGCTCAGATTCACAGCGAAGCCACAGAGACGATTGACGGACCCAACGGCGCGGGAAGCGTCGAAACTGTCTCTGTTAGTGTGAATGGCATTCCGTCCACGGGGCACCACACCAGGGGCGTCACCCAGGGAGAACTCCTCCGCCAGGAACAGCGTGCCGGCGTCGTGCCCGTCAGTCAACTAACGCGTGCGCAGGAGTACTCTGTGGAAGAAGAAGCACAGCAGCAGCGGCAAGAAGAAGAGGAACAAGGGGGGGAGGAAGAAGAAGAAGAAGAAGAAGAAGAAGAAGACGGGGACGAGGCCCCTCACGCGCGGGGCCCCGAGGAGATTGGCGTCGGGGACACCGGCCTCCAGGGCGTCACGACAAGCCACATGAGCGAGGACGGCGGCGTGACCATGCAGGGAATCGACGTCGAGGCAGCCGTGGGGCGCAAGCACGACGAGCACGACCAGACGGCTGCGAGAGCGGCAAAAGACGACGACGCCAGCAGCACGTCCAGCACCGAGAGCACGGGGACGAAAAGAGAGGCGCAGCAGGAGCTGGAGGGCGAGCATGCCAAGAAGATGAAGGAAGAGACGGCGCCAGACGAGGAGGCTTCTCCGTCTGCGTCTTCTGCGCCGGAAGAGAAGAAGGATGGCCATGGCCATGGCCATGGCGAGGAAGATGGGACGAAAGCGGAGGACATGGTCGGGGGTGCCTAGAAAGTCAACTTTGGCCATGCATGACGTGGCGACGGATAAGACGACGTGGATGGATGATGCTACGGAACATGGAGATGAGGACTTTTACACTACGAGCTTGAATACCCCCGGGCGTGTTGGGGAGGGCAGATTGGTTGACGAAGAGGAGAGGAAATGGGCAGTTTTTTCCCGCGTCTTTAGCGTCCACGGAAAATGCTGACATGATGAAATGCGCTCACGAGAGCATTCGCACTTGAGACGCGCGCGCACGGCACGACGCTGCGAGGCAAGGAAGAGAATGTGAATGTGAATGTGAACATGGACGGGACTAAAACATTTGGGTTTTAAAATTTAGTCTTTGGTATTTGGTATTTGCACGTGCGTCGTCGCAGATTACATCTAGTTTACTCAAGTTGATAAAAATACATGGAGAGATCAAGATGTGATGTGATGCTGTGGAAACACCAGGCTATGAGTAAATTTAAGAAGAACCGGAAAAAAACCCCCCCCCCAGGAATTGCTCCGAGCGAATGCATTCATCTCATGCTTCTTATTTTCTTTGAAAAAGTATTTGGCCCCACCTTTTTTTTTTTTTTTTCAAAAAATCTTGGTGATGCTCTCCCGGGCAATGACGCTATTCTGCCTCTCGTCACGCTTGACGCGAAAGAAGCTGTCGCAGAAATCGCTGCACCGCATGTGACGTAAAAAGTCCTCGTCGTGCGTAATCACAATGAGCTGAAAATTACTCTGCGCCTGACGCGTCTTGATGATGGCGTGGAGGCTCTCGGCCAGACTCTTGATGTTGTCGCGGTCCAGGTTCGTCGTGGGTTCGTCGAGCGCAATGAGGCCGCAGTTGACGCCAAAGGACTCGGCGAGCGCAAGACGGATGACGATGCTGGCCAGCACTTTTTGTCCCGCCGAGCAGCGGCCGCGCATATCCATTTCTGTGTCCTGCTTGACCATGCAGAGACGGTAGTTATAGCTGCGCTTGCCAGAGTTGGATTCGTTGTCGGACCGGATGAGGATCGTGTCAATGTCGGTTCCTTGGTACGTGCTTTGCCAGAGCTCGCCCGCGATGCGGTTCACTTCGGCCATCTTCATCGAGTGGAACTGCATCACGGCTCGGTCCACAGCGGCGCCGCACTGGGCCAGGTCCTCTATCGCGGCTTTGGTCGTCTCGACCCGAATGTGAGACTCGCGGTACTTGTGCTTGGCGTCTTTGTAGTCAATTTCCCATTCTTTCAGGAGCCGGCCCAGCTCCTCGTCTTTGGACTTCATTATGCCCATGACGGATCCTCGGTCGGCTAGCAGCCGGTTCGACCGGTTTTCTAGAACGCGCGCCTCACTCAGAAGACGTTCATAGTCTTCATGGGCGTTGCGCTCCTCGAGATCTGCAATATCCCGTCGCAGGACTTCGAGCTGGCGCAAATGCTTGCGGTAGTTGAGGTTATCGGTAATGTTCTTCTTCTTGCCATCACCGCTGTCGATGTCTTGCTTCAATTTGTTCGCCCGCACGGTGAGATCCGCAATGTCCCTGTCCAAGTCGGTGATGGACTTCTCCAGGGCTGCAATGGCACGCTCGTTCGACGCCAGGTTGGAAGGGCCTCCTTGGTCGATGTAGGCCTGGATGTCTTTGTCCAGCATCTTGATTTCACTGATCGAGTTGGAAATCGCGTCTCGTTCATCGACAATCACCTGTTCCTTGGCGCGCCCTCTTTGAAGTGTTTCGTCGCGGGCCGATCTGGCGTCCTCGATTCTTGGCTCGACATTTTCAAGTGCTTCGTCAGCGCGATGGATAATTTCTCGCTGGTGGGCCATGTCTTCCTTGAGAGACTGTATTTGAGTCTGCATGTCGGCTCTTTTGTCTAACTGTCCTATAGCAAGGCCGATTTTGTTTCTGAGCTCACTTCGCTCGAGCTCCAGAGAGCTCAGCTGGTCCTTCATCCGCTGTCTATCCGTAGTGAGCTTGGAAATTCGGGATTTGAGGCTCCTGAGTTGTTCCCCAATGCTGGCTTGGAGCTCATGAATCTCGTCTGCGCTTCGGGTCGCGCCGCCAGACATTTGCTGTGACATGATACGGTCCACCTGCCCCTCGGACTCCTTGATATCTTTACTCAGCTGGGACATGGTTGACACAGTCTTGGCAAGGTCATCCAAATCGCGAACTCTCTCTTCTTCGCCAGCTACCCTGGCTTCGTGTTCCTCCAGCTGGCGTTCAAGAGCATCGAATTCTGCTTCGATGGACCTGCTTTCGTCGCGGAGTGAGGGTAACTCCGAGCTGAGTCTCTTGTACGTGTCGTAGGAGGACCGAACCGCGCGGAGAGCGTCCAAGCTCACCATGGAGTCCTTCAAATCCTTTTCGACGTCCACTTTGCCTTTTGGGTTCAGTTGCTTTTCAATCTTCTTACTGAGACGGTCCAAGCTGGCACTTTGATCATCATCAAAGTGGCGTTCGCACAACAGGCACCTCTTCTTCGACTCCAGCATCCGCCTGCATTTGGTGTAGTAGTCCACAAGGGCATCGAAAAGACTTAGTTCGTTGCGATACTCCTCCACTTGCTGTTCCATAGCTGCTACCTCGCCCGGATAATCACCAATGGCCACACCATCTCGGATCTCCTGCAGTATCTTGAGGACGTCCTGCTCGCACTTTCCAGCGTCTCGGGTTTTTGTTTCCTGCGACTCTTTGGTATTCTTCAGCTTGTACTCTACCTTCTGTTGCTTCTGCTTGGTGTGCTCGAGAACTTTGCGGGCCTCCTGAAGTGACTTGTTTTGCTGGCTTGAAACCGCTTGGAACTTGGATTCCAAAGTGTCGATTTCCCAGTCGTTGCCGATGGCGGCAGAGAGTTTTGGCTTCCAGGTGGTAGTGAGTGTCTCCAGCTTCCTCCTTCTATCAGCAACCTCTTTTTTCCTGTAATCGAGCTGCGCTCTTTCCGATGCTTGGCGTGTGCACTCGACGAGTTCTGTGCTCAGCTTCTCATTATCATTCTCCAAGTTGCGCAACTTGTCATTTTCATCAGATATTTGCCTGTCCCAATTTGCCTTTTCCAGCTCGGCTTGTAATCTGTCGAACCTTGTGCTGATGTCCTCGAGCTGTCCGTCGAGGATAGCCTTGGCACCTTCATCAACGTTGATCAGGCTGGCTTCATTCTGCAGAGTTCCGGTGCGCTTTTCAATAGCCCCAATACGCTGCTTGGCCGATACGCGGTCCTGGGTTCTGGCAGCCTTTTGCCCCTCCAACTCTGTGATGACGCCTGTTGCTGCATCGAGTTCCGTGGCATTTTCCCTTTGCAAGCACTCGATATCTCGTTTCTTGTCGCCTAGTAATTTTTGGATTTTCTCCTTGAAAGACTTCACATGTTGATCGGTCAGGTGCCCATCGTAGCCGCGAAAACCGTACGTGCCGGCAGCTTCCTGGATCATTTCCATGCGAGCTTGAATTTGTTGCTCATATTTGTCTTTATCAGACTGGTGTTTCCCCTGCTCCGATAATTTCGTAGAAAGGTTCTTGCGTGCACTGGCTAGCTCTTCTTGTAAATCACTGTACTGAGACTTGTTCCGTTCGGCTTCCTCGCGATACCGCTCCATGCTCTGCTCATATTGCCCCAAAGAGTTCTCCAAAGACGCATCGTCACCTGGTAACTCGTCAAACGTTTGCTTGAGCTCATTGACAGCATCCTGACGGTATGTCAACTGCTCTCGCTTGTTGCTCAGGTTCTGCACTATCTGAAGATAGCTGTTTGCCTGTTCATGTTTCTGGCGAACCTTGTCCCGTGTTTCCTGCATTTCGGAAGAAAGGGTTTCGCATTTCTCCCGGGCGTCTTCGATTTCGGACTGCAGGCCAGTCATCCGCTTCTCGGCCTTCTCGCCTCGATCCTTGTTGACCTTGTTGTGTGCCTCATCGTTTTGTAGTTTTCCCAGTTGTTCCACATGTTTTTTGCGGAGGACTTTCAGGTTGTCGATGGCTTTGGTATATTTGAGAGCTTCGAAAATCTCGTCGAATCGTTTTTTCAGTGCGGCTGGCTCGCTGAGTGGCCAGAGTGATTCATCTTGGTGACAGAAAATGACTGCATCGAGAATGGCAGGAGATACACCAAGTCGTTCTGGGATCATTTCGTCCAGCTGCGCTTGCCTGGTAGAAGTTGTTGTCCTCTCACCATTGTTCACTACGACCAGAGAACAATCGAGCGTTTTTTGAGACCTGGTTGTCTTCTTGACCGTGAGCTGCATGCTTCGAGTGGCGACATGTTGGCGATCATTGATGGAGCGGAACTGCAACTTCACTTGGGCCATCACCTCCTTCTCTCCACAGAGCTTGGGATCGTGAATGAAAGCGCCGCCCTTGCTGTTGGGCGGCAGCTCTCCGGTGGTGGCATACTTGAGACACTCTATGATGGTCGTTTTCCCGGATCCATTGTACCCCACGATCAGGGTCAAGGGGGTGTTGAATTGTATCGCCTCCCGCACAGATGGACTAAACGACCTGACTCCTGAGATGGAGAGCTTGTCGATTCTCGACATTGTGAACGGCGTGATGCATTGATGTGAAGCAAGCTCTGTGGTGCATGACCATTGATACCGACCGAGTCGGGCTGCCAGCATTCGACGACGCGCCAGGCAGCGCAGCGAGCAGGTCACGCATTTGAGAGAAGCAACGCTCCATGGTGCGTTCTCACGTGAGCAGCGCAGCGCAGCAATGGAAGCGAGTGAGTGCAATCCGTCTTGGAACGGAGTACTACGTACGGAGTAAAACCATGTACATGTACGGAGTACATCACCGAGACTTAGCCTGGTTTGCCTGGTTTGCCTGGTTTTATTATTTTCGCGCCGAGTCTTTCCTTCCAACTTCTCCCTTCTCTTGCCTGCCCCGACTCAGTCCTCTTCTCTCCTCCCCACCTCGCAGACCTTTTCTCTCGTCTTGTAAGACTGCGGATTGCACAGCAAGGTGAGACTCGGCGCTCTATCCCTAAAATGATCAATTCGAATTCTGAGAAACAGCCGAGTGGACGAGAAGAGGTGCGGTGGGTCACGGCCAGAGGCGAAGAGGGGAGGCGAAGAGGGGCCGTGGCAGGGGGCGGCCTGCTTGGACACTGAGACACTGATCACTGTGATCAGTGAGCCAGGCCCCGGGCAGTCGGGCTGCTCAGTCGGGCTGACAGGACGAGCAAGACAGTTCGGGCAGCTGGCAGGCAGGCGCAGGCATAAGTCGTCCCATGTTCAGACATGGACTTGTTTGCTTTTCCCATGTTTTGCCACATCGCGAATTTGCCTAGTAATCGGCTAATATTGGATCTTGTTCTTCTTTTTCTCGGTCGCCGATTCTTCACTCTACTCAGAGCAAGTCGCTGCATGTCGACTCAATGGCGGCAATTCCTCTCATGTAGGATGCTGCAAGAGTCATTTTGGTTTCTACAGGGGCTTCGTATGACAGCGGCTGTAATATGTGGTCTTTACTGAATCGTCTTGTCTTATTTATGCAACTTGTAATATGTCAACAACATGTATCTTCTTTGGTGCTGGTAAGGCCACAATCGCGCACCGACCGGGATTGGGATAGAGAGCGAGTAATCCGTATGTACCCAGGTTGTTTACCCCTGTAATTCAGTGCTTAATAATCCGTATTGCTAGGTTGCCTCTCTGTACCTCCTCCGTACGGAACTACACGCACCGCAGTCATGTAATCAGTAATCCGTAGATGGTGATTTATCCGTCTTCCGTTGAGGGTTCTGGTGTCCTTGCGCATTGTCGCCACGACATGACCGTGGCGCCTCAACACGCGCCTTTAATACGAGGGCCGAAATTCAAGTGTAATAATATCCGAGTACGGAGTATGGAGTAGCACGACAAGCAAGAGCGAAATCATTCTGATTCAGGGCAAGGCTCCTCTCGTAAGCCCTCGAAAGCCCCCGAAAGCCCCCGAAAGCCCTCGAAGCCCTCGCAAGCCCCGAAAACCATCGCTTGCTTGAGAAGGAACGGGATTCCCTTGTCCCGAGCTCCCAAAGCACCAGGCCGCATGCAGGGCAGTGGACGGAAAGGGCAGATCAGAACGCAAAGTGGACAAGTGGACAGAGAAAGGCCAACCCGTTCAAAGGCTGATGCTATTGGCGTTACAGCCCACTTTTCAATTGGAGGGTTTGCTCCGGAGTACTTCCGTCTCAGTGGGCCGAGCTGCAGGTGAGCAAGTACCTGACGCTCCGCCTAGAGGCCAGCTAGCGCGCACAGAGACCACATGGAACACATTACGGACGTACATATGTACATGTACGCATTATAGGTACGTACGGGAGTGGGGGGGAGGCACAGCACAGCTGGAAGCAATGCTGTGGCTGCCGCTGATGCCCCCCCCCAATCTGGTGCCTCTGCTCTCGTAAACTTCGTCTGGATTAATTTAGCTCCCTCATGGCTTTCTTGCTCCAGGACTTTGTCTTCCCTGGGCCTCGCCGTTTTCGCATCCTGCAACCTCGTTTTCTCTTTTGTGTTTGAGTGTGTGTGTGCGTTTCTTTTCCACTTACCGTTTCCCTTCCTCTCGTTACCCCGGTCTGGTCAACCGCCGTTGATGATTCAGCGCCCGCCCCTCCTCTTCCTTCACGTACCCACGTACTTTTACGGAGTACTCACCCTCGACCGGCCACTGTTACTGCACGCAGCGACTGCACCAGCTCCACAGCCTGCTCTAGGCTGTTGACCCGACTCTATATTATAATACCGTTGCTCTCGCTGAAATCGCCCAGATAGCCGGGCTTGCACTCGTTCTGGACTGCGTTTGAACTGGGGCGTCGCAAAATTGAATCGTCGCTGCACTCCCGAGGCCAGGCGGCCTGCCTGGTATGCCCGCGCCACATGCTCACGCCACGGTTTTTGACTTGGGATGCCTGATGCCTGCTTGTCGATTCACCCATTCACCAAATGCAATACGTTGAGCGGTATATGAACCATCTAGACCACTAATAAAACATCATGTCCCACGGGCCTCCACCACCTCCGCCGCCATCTGGCAACTTTTACGGTTTTGCGCAATTCCACCAGAATTCCTTTTCCAATGCGCAGAATGACCAGGTTAGCAGTTGCATTTCCCGTACTGCTCTGTTCTGCCCGTGCTTCTGCTCTGATTTACTACTCCCTTCCATTGATCTACTGAGAATACTCTGATGGGCTGACGGGATCACTTCTCTTTACTCTTGCTCTAGTATCCAGAGAGCGGACCGGAGACCTTCGATCTTATGGCCTTCTTTGATGATGGCGACATGCCGATGAATTTTGACACGGGAACAGGTGCATCAGGTCTTTCAATGGGGGATTCAACTACTATGAGCAACGGGAATGGCGACATCACCATGAGCGATAGTCCCGACGCCCAAGTTCAAACTCCAGCAGCTCGTTCGCAGGACAATTCCATGGTCAGCACGGCTGACAATGTACCTGGTGGCGGACCCCTGCCCCCCGGCTCCTTTGCACAGATGAGCTTGTCAGGGAATGGCGGCGGCAACGCCAGCACACTAACCGACTTCACCAAACGGCGGAATTGGCCTGCCAAGGTCGTTGAGGAGCTCAAAGACTTTTTACACATTCTCGATGCCAATGGACGGATAAAATATGCATCCAGTAGTATTCTAAATATCTCGGGCCATTCCTCGGAAGAAATTCAGGACGTCTTTTTGAAAGATCTCATCCACCCCGATGATCAAGGCGTCTTTGTTTCAGAGCTCAACGAGTCAATTGCCTCGGGCAATCCTTTACGACTGTTCTACAGATTCAAGGTCAAGGATGGCACGTACGCCATCTTCGAGACAATCGGACACGCCCACATTGCTGCGGCTCGATTCGCACCGAATCCCAGTAACCAATCCCCATTCTGTCAGGCAGTCTTCATGATGTCGAGGCCGTACCCGACAAAAAACGCCGGTTTACTCGATTCATTCTTAGAACACAAAATGGAGAACGAGCGCCTCCGACGCCGCATAGCCGAGTTGCGAAGAGAGGAAGAGGCTGAAACAGAAGAATCGAGCCGACACTATCAGGAAGGCCGCTCAGACATGACGCCATCGGAGACTACGGGAACTTCGGCAGCTACTCCGTTCTTCTTCGGCAGTCATAGCTCAAGCGGCGACAGGCACGACAGGATAAACCCCGCTTTAACTAGAGAGAATCTCGAGGGTGCCGTGGCCGCTCGACGCTCCGACTCGCTAGGCGATAAGATGGCGCGGTACGAAGGCAACTCACATGCCGAGACCATCGAAATGTTGACAGGCTTGCGATATATGGAAGGCGAGCGCAGTAGGGGTATTACCACAGGAGGCAGCAGCCCAACATTGATCAAAGGCGATGCCGGCATCGCCATCCCCGCAGATCGAGATTCGAGAGCTGGCGAGAAGAAGAAGAAGTTGAAGACGGCGGAGGAATACGTGTGTACAGATTGCGGTACGCCCTCCCCCCTTTCTCGCCCCCTTTTCTTCTTCTGGGTCTTATTCTCATTCCTTCCCGGACCTTTGACTTTAATGTTGTTCCTCCTCCCGCACATCATTTTTTTTTTCTCCAAATGGCATGCTGATCGATATTCAGGAACTCTTGACTCCCCCGAATGGCGGAAAGGACCCAGCGGACCGAAGACCCTCTGCAACGCGTGTGGCCTACGATGGGCCAAGAAGGAAAAGAAGAGAAATTCGGCTTTACACAAAGTTCCGCAAATGGATCAAGCTATGGGCTAGACGTGTCCATTACAATAATGGTATGACAAGTTGAATTTCGAAGATGGAAAGTGCACCATAGCAAGGCGTCACCCTGGCCGCAGCCGGCGTTTGGAAACATGGTTTCCTCAGAAGACATGAAGTGTATGAATTTTTTTTTCTTTTTTTCTTTTGGAAAGATGGCATGGACAGCAGCGAAGTATAGGCAGCGAAGTAGGCTTACTCTATTTTTGATCACAAAGGGGGCAGGGGGATTCTCAGGTTATATATATATATATATATACATGTACATTCTTCATTTTCTGTCCGAGGGCACATGGCATGATGGATCAGATACTTGGGGGAGGGAAGGGGGAATAAATTCTAGGCACAGTACACAGAGTGATCTGGTATGATGGGGCAGGACTTGTATTTTTGGGCAACGTGTTGGGCAGCGAGAGCCAAATCTGGTGATCTGAGATGTTGGCAACTAGCAATGAGCAAATAGGAAAGAAGAGGAAGAGAGGATTAAAAAAGAGGAAAATTCCATGAGACTGATATGAACACCAGCCAAGCGAGACATGACCTAGCACTTGCTTCATGAGGCAATTCTTGCCTCTTCACAGCGTGCCCCGCAATTCTGCACGTCATTGCTTTATTGAACGGCTGGGCTATTATTCGGGGCGATGGACCGACGAATAGAACCAAGAGGAGCAGCAGGCCGATGAAACTCAACAAGGAACGAGGACAAACCGACTGCTTAAGTAATTGAGGGCACCTAGATAGTTTTGACGTCCTTGGCCGAATCTCGACTCTTGATTATCAACTTGGTCAACAAACGCTGCGAACCGCATTGCCAAAACACCATCACCCACACAAAATGGACAAGCTGATGAACATGGGCAAGGAGATGCTCCAGCAGCAACTTTCTGGACAAGGTCAGAACCAGGATCAAGGTACGCAGCGCTCATTCGACTTCAACGGAATGCGAGTCCGTACTCTGCCCTGCTTTGCCATTCCCGGCCTCGAGGTGAAGCTCGGATCTGGGTGACCCCTCTCCATGGTGACCCCTCTCCATGGTGACCCCTCTCCATGGCTGTCTGAAGGAAGGACCCCTCGAGTTGGCGCTGATCAGTGATTACCCCGCCATCCGGGCAGCCAAAAAGACTCAGCACTGTGTGGTGGGTGAAGAAACGGCAGGAGCCATGAACCAGACTCGTAATTTGAATTTGTCGAATAATTCACCACTTCGTCTAGTGTAACACAAGCTAATTCAGTCTCTTTTTCTTTTCACCCTGCAGCCCAGTCAACCAGTACGTATTGTCATCGTGTCCAGTAAATCGACGAATATGCAAAAGTTTCTCACCCTTTTTTCTCCATCGACAGACCAGGGCGGCAGCGGCGGCGGCCTGCAAAACGATGTCCTGAAGATGGCGCAGCAGCACGCGTCCGGATCGGCTGGAAGCTCTGGAAACAGCGACCTGTTCTCCAACATTATGAATGCGGTTGGTCAGAAGCAGGACAAGATTCAGAATGAAGACATTGACGAAGAAGGTGCGTTTTAGGGCATCTTTGACCACCTGGTTTTTTTTTTTTTTTTTTCCCTTCTGGATTCGTAGAGACACCAGCTAACCTGACTCTTGGGTGTTCAACAGACGCCGTGAAGCAACACCAGCATGCGTACCAAAATGATGGAAAGGGCAACTCCAGCAGCCTTGGCACGGCGGCCGCCATGCAAGCCCTCAAGAAGTTTACGCAGTCGGACAACAGTGCGAGTTCTGCTTCCGGCCAAGGTGCATTTTTGGGCATGGCCATGGCGGAGGCGAGCAAGGTGCGTTTCTCTGTTTCCGCTTCCGAAGCTCGTGTCTTGCAGAGAGACGTGTCGTCGGGTTTTCTCAGACTGTCTGTGTACCAACTTGCTAACGTGCCACCTTGAAGCTGTTTGATGACAAGGCTGCAAAGGGCAAGGTCGAAGGCGGCGCCAGCAAGGAGAATGTCGTACAGCAGGCTGTCGAGACGGCTATGAAGATGTACTTCAAGAGCCAGGCTACTTCGCAGGGTGGGTTGGCCGGGATGGCCGCCAAGTTCCTTTAAAGGGGAGAAATGTACGCTTTAGCTAGTGAGGTCTCGTCTGGTGCGACTGCAGAAGAAAACAAAGTCAAGTCATGTATATACGCGTACTACGGACGTACGTCGTGCCTTTTTATACGTCAGACCTGACTTTGTTATTCCCTCTTCACCCCCTCTCCTTGTCCAAAACTAAGCATCGCCTCTCGCCAGGGCCATGACGTCCAGCCATGCGTCGGGCCTCCTGCGGCCCTCCTCATACCTGGTGTGCAGGTACTCCTCTGCCTCTCCTGCAAAGGCCAAAAGCTGCTCTTCGCTTCCCCATTCTCCCGTGGCCAGCAGCCCGATGGGGACCTTGCCCTCCCCCCTCTTGGGCGTGGCGTATCCCACGGGGACAGTTACCGAGGGCGTGCCCGTCATGTTGGCCAGGAAGATGTACATCATGTTTCTAAAGGCAGTGTTGGCATCGTTCAGGCCGTGCGTCTCATCACCGGGCGTCTTTGGCCATCCGGCGAGAGGAGTGGTCGGGGACATGATGAGCAGGCCGGGGTGTTTCCGGAACAGGAACGCAAAGTGGCGCATGATGAGGGTGCGCATCGAGTTGAACTTGAGGAAGTCTGCGGCGGGAGTCGCCGTGCCGACGGACATGAGAAGCCTGTTGGCGGGGCCGACGAGGGACAGCCAGTCCGAGGGATGGACGGTCCTGCGACGGGCGGCCTCGGACATTTCGGTGATGCAGATGACGCCGTGGGAGAGCTGGGCCTCGCCGAGATGGGGGATGGAAATGTCGACCATCTCGTAGCCCCGCTCCCTGGCGAAGTAGTCGATGGCGTTGTCGCAGTGCTCGGCGACCTCGGGGTCCGCGGCGCGCCACCAGTCGCGGTAGACGCCCATGACTTTTCTGGCCGACGACGACGACGGCTGGGGAGGCGGCGAGCGTCCGAATGCACCCTGGACGCCGTCGTCGGGATCGGCCTGGGACATGAAGCGGTAGGCGATGGTCAGATCGGAGACGTTGGCGGCAATGGGCCCCGTGACGCACACGGTGCTGCCCATGTAGCCCGTGCGGTGATGGGAGGTCTTGAGGCCGTACAGGCCGTTGAAGCTCGCGGGGATGCGGATGCTGCCTCCGGCATCCGTGGCGACGGCCATGGGCACGATGCCGGCACACACTGCCGAGGCAGGGCCGGAAGATGATCCACCGGGATAATACTCGTTGTTCAAGTGATTTGTGGGCGAGCCTTGGGCGATCTGTCGTTTCAAGGTTAGTGGGTAGGACGAATGGGGAGCATGGGGAGCATGGAATCCAAGCTGGAGTATCACACACATTCAAACCACAAGTATCTGTACAAATATGTTTGTTTACGTTGGCATCATAACTCGTCGAATCTACTTCGTCGGGGGGGGACAAGGGCAAACTCACCCGATCCGAGTTCATGCATGCGATTCTTGCCCAGGACTATTGCGCCTGCATCTTGGAGCGCCTGCACACACCACACCGACTTCTCCTGTCTCTTGAAAAACGGCGATGCCGCATTGTACTTCATGCCGAAATGGTTCACGTAGCCCTTGGCGCTGACATCGTCCTTGACCCCGATGGGGACACCATCTAGGATGCTCAGGGGCTTTCCGGCCGCCCATCGAGCGGTAGACTCCTTGGCGGCCTCGAAAACCAGCTCATCGTTACCGTGGTTGTCGGCCCAGGCATCTTCATATTTGGTCGTCTTCCCGTCTCCTCCCGGCTTCGTGAGTGAGAGGAGGGCCTTGACCACGTCAAGAGGTGTGAGTTTGCCGGATTTGTAATGCTCGTGATAGTCGTTGATGGAGTAGTACTTGACTTTGGGGTCGACGTGCTCGTCAGCCAAAAGGGCAGGGTCCAACTCCACCATCGGGCCATTCGGACCCAGGGGCGTAACGCAGGGCTGTTCTCGGCTTCGTTAGAACTTTTTGACCTTTTTTCCCGAATTTTATCTCAATCGAGTTGAGTGGCAAGAACGCGACGAAGCGTTCCCCATGCAAGATGGAGCATCAAGGGGGGGGGGGTAGGATGAGTACTGACATCATACGTTGGCGGAATTCCAGCAAGAGCCGGCAAGTCTTTGATTAGGCCGAACCCGGCATTGTTCCAGAAGAATCTCTGGAGGATCCCGGATCGTGATACCCTTCCACGTCGGGTCAAAAGTCAGCATTTGTCAGTTAAATAACGTCAGTTCAGTGTGAAGGCTGTGGCTGCGTACAGTGCGCTGCCAGCTACCAGCGAATAACCACGTAAAACAGGATTTCTTGCCGGGGGAGGCGCATATGTTGTTTCTGGGCCTTCCACGGGCTTGGGGTAATTGGCAAATGCCTGTGCTGATGCCATTGTCGCTGGTGTCTTTTTATTTTATATCTTTTGAACAGAGTTCAACGGCCAGAGGAAACTGACGGACTACGCATGGCGTTAATAACCCTGACTTGCTGTTGCGGGAGATGACAACGCCTTGTCTTACATAAAGGAGACGCAGATGGTCAAGAGTTGCCTCGGCTCATCAAACATGCTCATGATTAGCGTCGACTGGCAACCGGGGCTGAATTAAAAAAGCGGAGTTGCCGGCACCGTACATACTCGTGGTGCCTGTGATTAATTCCTGAGTTCTTGGCCCCCAGATTCACAGATGCTAACATTGAAGTTCGTCTGCTATGTATGTAGGCTCCCAATCCCAGACCAGCAGCAGCGGTCGTTTCTGTCGGGTCCATTGCAGGTCAGTCATGATGAATCAAAGCCTTTGACCAGCAGAAAATGCCCTTTCTGTTGATTCCTCTCTTCCTTTTTCTTTCTGTGCGCGCGAATAACATCCATCCACTGAGCATCGCAGTGAGCATCGCAGTGAGCATCGCAGTGAGCATCGCAGTGAGTGACTTTATTTCATGGTCATGAGGTTCAACATTGGCCGGCCATGTACAAACCTTCTGGGGTAGCAAATGTACCCACCTAATAGTCATTGAGAATCTCATGGGTCGTACGGATTACATATACTCCGTACTTTGAAATATTGACCCTGCCGGCCAATCAGAACGAGCATCATCGGATCACTCCTGCCTGCTGCTGCATGTTTCAGAGTCAACCAGAGTAATAATAATCCGTAGAGACACATGATGGATGATGAGGCGGGGAGTCCGCCCACCACATTCTTCCGCCACTTGTATTTATTGATTATTTACTCCGTATGATTTCTAGTATTTTCATCCAAGGCCAGTCTCGGTCTGATCAGTCGTCCGAATGTGCCGACTATCGGTTCCAGAATGACCTTGCCAACCAACCGCACGCGCCAAGCACGATGGAGCTGTACTTCCGCAAAGCAGAAGCCGTCTGATTCACAGTCGTTTCACAATCTCTGCGCCGAACACCATGACACAACGGGTGGTCCTCAAAAGGAAGTTAGTCCCGTCCAATGTTGGCTTTGAAACCAGTAACGACGGCTTGAGCCAGCTCAGCTGCAAGGGGATTTCCCCCCTCATTCTGATCTCATCGATCATCCAACGAGCCTCGCTTCATCTCGTCTCAACTGAGTCTCATTTGTCAAACAACAACAGCAACGTGATGAGTGATGATGCTAACAGAGAGATTGGACGGTCAGGTGACCGACCGCATGGGAATCGTGTCCAGCCGAGAATGCAGCACGGCTGACGGTCCTGCGTATTGATAGTTGAGTAAATGATGTTTTGGATAGCACCCAGCAATTGAATGCCGCCCGGGATGATGATGGCATCTTTTTTCACTTCGTAGCAGCCCGCCAATCGTCAATTTTTTCTATCATGCATGTCGAGGAAATGGTCACACTCGACCGCAGGCGCCTGACAACATGCTTTCGTTGACAAGTGATGCATTGGACACGGATCGGCGCAATGGCTGGCTCAGTGGGGCCCATGCCAGCCAAGCACAGGCACGAGCAACACCACGAAATGGCGTGTCAGCCCAGCACTGGCGCGTGCTGTGATGGTGTGTCGCACCACCCTTGGCTGCTTTGGCTTCGGCTTCGATGCCCTCAGCCCCTACCCACCCCGTTTCAGTGCTCTGCCTTTTGGAAGGCTGCAGTGAAGTGGTGGGTATAAAAGCAGGCTGTGCATTGCTTGTTGGTGCTGGTGCAGGTGCAACCGTTGCTGGTCACTTGCCCCCCAACTCCCCCCCTGCCCTGTGCTGGGCCTGCTGCACAACCCGGCTATTTTCCCACGGCCTCAAAACCTCAAACAAACATCCAGAACTCGTCCCTACTTTGTGCCGCCCCTACAATCCACCCGTATCCTCACTTCATCTTCATCCTTGACCCCAGTCTCTCGTTAATCACACTCTACTCATCTGCTTCCCTCATCTCCACCATTGACCACTTCTCTTTCACGTCCGTCGTCCGACTGAAAACTTTTGATCGTCTTTCCCGCGACGCTCCGCTCCAGCGACGCTCCGCAAACATTCATAGGCTTGGACTCAGCCTCTGCGAGTTGATCATTGGTTGCCCATTTTGTCGACTAATACAGGTCTGTTTTTTGGGCGCGCCATCACTTCGCCAATCTCGACATCATCCTCTTTCGCAAAACCCCCGGCGACGAGAAAACCGAACAAATTTTCGAAAGCACCATTGAGCTTCCCGTTCTACGTCAACTCAGCCTATCCCGATCACTGATATTACACATCCGCCAGACTCCCGGCTGGAGTCTCTCAGCTGCCCATCGTGGCTCGACTCGAATCTCGCAAGTCTCTGCTGGGTGCCGACCCAGGCTTTTCTCAGCAGGCCCCTCAGCATCATCCACATTACAGTCAGTCGTCATCACACGGTGGTCGAAGCAGCGACTATGGCCAAGCTTATCCTCAACCCGCTTTTCCTTCACCTGAATACTCTCAACCCACCTATACCCAACCGACATACGCTGAGAATGCAAACCTGCACAACTTCGATCAAGGCTATGCCGGACGGCAAGGAATAGCATCCTCTGCGCCCGCCATGAGTATACGCCATGACACATGGGGTTTCCTGAAGACCAAATGGTCAGCAGCTTTCATGGGCGTTACTGCATTCCAGGCCATCATCTGCTTGGCGTTCGAAGCCTATGTTTTCGCTAGGTTCCAAACCAGCCTCGGCGCCCACATGGATGTTCCCAACGTCCAGTCTCAGTACAAGACGATTCCTACCTTTTTGACTCTCTTCATTTTTGGCTTCTTGTACGAGCTCGTTGTTGTTTGGGATGCTCTGCGCATGAAGAACACCATCCAAGTCATTGGCGTGTGCTTTGCCAACCTGGCTCTCTTGGTATATACCGCTATCCAAGTCGACCAGATCTCAGGCGCCATCGATATCTTGTTCACTTTTAATGCTCTCGAGCCCGGCGCCACGCACATGTCAGTGTGGTCGAAAGTCAGGATATTCCTCATTGCCATCCCTGGCATAATTGCCCTCGCCACTCTTCTCATGGTCTTCATCTCTTGGAAACTGTATCAGGAATTTGCGTGGGACATTTTGAAAAACATTGGCGCCGATTACCGCATGAAGAAGCGTTTTCTTCATTACCAGGTAGGAGCTTCGCCAAGGCGACAGGTTCAACATTTCACAGACACGACAACTAACACCGGACTTGCAGATCTACATCGCTCTCCTAAAATTCGATTTCTTCTTCTTTCTGGGCTTCATCATCCAGTTTGTCGTCGTCGTTGCGGAGAAATCCGATCCCGAGTTCGCCTTGACCATCGCTACGATCCCGATTACGATTCTCATTTTGCTGGCCGCCGCTTTCTTCACTCGTAGAGAGAACAAGCCTGGCATGATTTGCATCATCATTCTCTTCCTTGGCGGACTGAGCTACTTTGTCTTCAAGTTGGTGCGAATTTATCAACCAAGCCACGCATCGTCCTATTTTGCTGTTCGCAAGTCGCTGTCTGCCTTTGCGGTCATCACCATCTTGTTGATTATTCTCACCATAATCAACGCCATCATTTGCATGGCCAATTTCAACAAGGGCTTGAGGCCCCATCTGTTAGCTTCCCGCAAAGTCGAAGAAAAGCCCGACGCGACCTCCATCAGCCTTCACGATGTCAAGCCTCAGATGCCCAGTCGCATGACTATTGACTAAAGTTGGGGCCACGAGATGCAACAAACGTGGAACAGCCATTCTTCTTGGTTAACAAGATGAAAAAAAGAAGATTGGACAATGATCCTTTCTCAAAAACACCGCAAATCTTACTTGCGAATCTGTACAAAGATATGAGCTTACGAAGATTTAAACAAGATACTCCCCCTTTTCCTTTGCGCCGTCCGTGAGGCTGGCTTCACGGTCGTGACAGTCAAGGAAGGGTAGATTTAGACGTGCTTTTCATGCAGCGCCAAGTGATGACAATGTCTGGGGTGGATGGGAGACATTACCATGGGTCATTATTATCTAGGTGCTGTTGCCATTTCAAAGACTTTTCTTTTTCTTTTGACTTGAACGAACTACAGTGGCTGAATTTGGAGTCGGGTACGGAACGCTGAATTGCCACGCATGGGTCAAGGACGACGACTTTCTTTTTAGACGTGTGACTCTTGCCAGGGCCGTTTGCGAATGCGACGCATGTTGAGGACCCAGCCTGGAAAAGAAGGAAAATGCAGCATAATTAGCGACTTCATCCAGTCTGGTCAATGGGATTGGGCTGGGTTCACTAGGATTACAACAGCTGAGGCCGCGGCTCACACGGACACCCATTATTTCTTATGGTCTCTCGTTTACTAAACCATATCATCATCAGAATCAAAATAAAATAAAACATTTCAAGATACGCCTTGGTCACGCACGTGGTACATTGCCCAGTGGTCGTGGTAAGCAGCTGCATGTTCAGAGACTATCTGGTCTGTCGTAGAGTGAAAAGAAGAAGAATATTCAAAGAAAAGGCCAACACCAGACACCCAACAAGTCGAAGGACAAAGACAGCGAGCGCATGGATAGTGGAATACGAATGCGATTCGGCAATCGAGCCGGACGCTTGAAAGAAACATGGAAGATGGGCCAAGTTACAATCCAACAATCCCGCTGTAGGCTACCCGTTCCGTCCTGTGCTGATTATCAAATAACATGAGAAAAACGCTTCTTCCACGTGCAGAGCAGAGCAGAGCAGAGCATGCTTGCGACTGTACTCTGAATCAAGTAATGAACCAATGGCCTTGCCACCAATACGATATCTTCATGGTTGCAAACAGTCGGTTTGGACACAGCCTACTACAGTGTGATCTTGATGGCATCACGCAAGTGGCCTTCGGTCGGACAATAGGGGCATTTATACCGCGACCCCTTGGCGGCAATGTTGTGCAGACTGTCTCGGCAGAGGACGTGTCCGCAGGGTAGCATCATGGGCGGGTTCTGCTCGGTAGTCTGTTCTTTGCTGACGGGGCACACAAAGATGGGATGGTAGATCATGGAGGCGGGGAGGGGTGTTTCGAAAGCGAGCTCGTTTTCGGTGGTCCATTCCGTCTTCTTCTCCTTCATGTACGTCGTGTACTTTATGAGGCGGGGGAGGGCGATGGCGCCGGCCGTGACGGCCATGTAGAGGGGCGATTCGGCGGAGAGGCCCAGCAGGGAGCAGAACTCGCGGGTGAAGGAGGCCGAGACGTCTTCAAAGGCCGAGTCGATTTCGAATATGTGGCGGTATGGTGACTCTTCGAGGTTGGAGGCGTAGACCATGGCGCAGCAGAGCTGTTGGATTTCCTTGATGTGGCGAAATTGGAAGCGGGCAAAGTGTTGGCGGGCGTAGGACAGGGCGCCCATTTGGCCGTTGTTCTGGTTGTCGGGGAGGCCGTTGATGGAAGGGCCCTTGAAGAGCCATACGAACTGGAGCTTGCTCAGTTCGAATTCCAGGTTACTGCCTTTGGCTTCTAGTTTCTGGTTGTTGGCACGGGCCCATTCTATGGCAGGCACGAGGTTGTGCTCCTTCAGCTCAGCGAGGATTCGGTACATTTCGGAGAACTTGTCCTGCAAGTAGTCCGAGTGTAGGCGATGCATGTCCTCTTCGCCTCGCTCTGCTTCCTCTTCGTCGTCGCCGTCTCTGTTCATTTTGTCGTCGCCGTCTCGGTCGAGTGTGTCGAGTCTGGAGGACTTGTGGCTGGCTAGAGATGACGCTTGCTTCTGCTCGCGGTGCTTGTGCTCCTCACGTAGAAATGTAGACGCTACTGAGAACTGGCCCTCCCGGAGGAGGTGCATGGCTATCGCGCGGTTGATGAGCGCGGAATGATCGGCCATGGCATCGGCCTCCATGGGTAGCTCTCGATGCGGAAGGGCCTAGGAACATTGTGTGAGTAAAGCATTCCGCATTGACGAGACTGCCAGCTTTGGCGACTTATCGCCGAGACGCATGTTGTAGTTTATCAGCAGCTTTCGGGGCACATGTACTCACTCTGTCCAGCGCTTTGCCGTAATTCCTCTGCGCCTTGGTTACATTCTTCAAGTCATCCGTTATAGCTTCCAGGCGGGCTTTCACGGGATTTTGCAATGTTGTCATGGCCATGCTAATCTTGTGGGCATCACCATCTGGTATCTGAGGGTTAGCCAATCGTTTCATTTTGTGCGCCATCAGCTGTGACGATTGAAGAGAGGCGGCGGGCTCAGAGGGGGAAAAATTCCCGTACCACCAGCTACTTGCTCTCGTGCGGCCATGAGCAAATCAATGATGGAGTCGACATCTTGAATGGCGGCGTTCAGATTCAACTTTCGCATACGAGCTACTTCCGCCAGCAACGGCCCAAATGGCGACGAAGGCATGCCGTCCTCCGCTCCGGCCATGGCTGCCGGATGCGTCAAGGTTGAGGGCAAGAGCAGGATAGACGGTGATCCCAGTCGAGAAGAGTTTCGAACAGCCTTGGGGACGGCAGATGTCGGAGCCTTGTATCGTCGTTACACAGTCAGGGAGACTTTGGTTCGTCGACCAGGGCAGTTTTCGCAGAAGATGGAAAGCGAGTGGTCGTGTTCGTATCCCCAGCTTGGTATTGGTTCGTGCGTGGTGCTTATCGATGCCCAGGTAGGTACGGACGTAGTTGTTGGATGATGTAGTCTTGCTGTTTGCCAGGTTGCAGATAATAATGACGGGATCGAATTGGGAGGGTGTTGACTTGACGGCCCCGCTGCAAGCCCGAGCGAGGAGGTCTCGGTGACTTCAAGCAACTTCCACTCAACACCGACACCCTGACACTCTCAAGCCTTCTTCGTCCAACTGTCCATGCTCATCATCTGCCGAGCTCGCCAAATGTCGGTCATCTGATTGCCGCACGTCGGCAATGCCCAAGTGGCCTCCCTCGGGATTTTCAAATCTGAATGACATCACCAATAAGCTTCATGTTGCCCTTGCCCCAAGAGGGAGGCCGATTCCAACGAGACGATGACCTCCTCCCTGCCCCCTCCAGGGGTACGTCCACGCGTAGCTCCCGAGATGCAGCCATGGATGGTGCAAATACTCAAGATCGTATTGGCACACGAGACGGCTTGTCGACCGCATCTACGACTCCTCAGTCCCCCCAACGACGTTTGGTTCTACCCGATCCTCTGACTTTCCGGTAAGCGCTTGCCAGCCTTTGCCCTCCTTCATTGGACAATTTGGCGCATGCTAATAAACCAGCTCCATGCAGATTTCTCGAAGATGATCCTTGCGTGACAGTCATCGAGCGACGTTGTGTGCTCAGTGGTTATGAGTTGTACTTGGTTGAGCAGTGGACTTGCTCTCGGCAGTCACCCATTATCGTTGTCACGACTTACACTGGAGACGAGAAGCATTCTATAGTAGTCGGAGTCATATCCATTCCCGAGGACCAAGCTCATTGGTCTGCGAGACTTCGGTTATACTTCAACACCGCTGGCCAGTACAACGCCCGCCCAAAGCACACAGAGTTCGGGGAGTTGATGATCACCAACCTGAGCAGTTTTCCTTCGGCACTGACTGTCATTTCGGTTCCTGATGGAGACGTGCGCAAACACCGACAGCTATTCATCGTCAATGAAGATCTCAAAAGACTGGGGTGCTCTGGCCGCTCCGGTTTGGCACTTACAGACCCTACCGAAGCGACACAAGTAAAGTTTCACCAGCTGTACAAGATCAGTGTTGGCATTCCTATCTTGCAGTCTGCCATCGAGCTCATAAAACTTTGCCAAGTCGCACTGTACATGTTCGAGAAACTAGACTACCAATATATCGATGGACTGTTGTGCGACGTTACCGAAAGAGCGATTGGCAACTGGTGGACAGAGGTTGGAGCAGAGCACTACAATTTTGAGCCGACAGATGGCATTCTGGGACCTTCTACCGTGTCTGCCTTGTTGGGAATGTTGATGGGGGCGAGGAACCGGCTTCACTGGTTTGGTGCACCCGTGTCCAAGGACGTCTTCGAAATCGAGGCTACGAAGCGAGGCGTTGCCTACTTCCAGAAGCAGCAAAAGCTGGACATTACGAGGCGCCTCGACCGACAAACTGTCTTTAGACTACACACCGCCACAGCCAAGGGGGCTGCGGGTGAAGGATGGGGCGTGCAAAAGGCCGTGAAATCTACCGTGACGGAAATTGGTGGTAAGAGGGGGGAGATTGTCATGGACATGGTTTCTGGCAAAGACAAGGGCGGCCTTGCGGATATTGAAACCCTCGACATTGACAGGTTCGTCAATCTGGCATACGGCGATCGCCCCAGGTGGCTATGGCACGGCAAAGCTCGGAGGACTGGCAGTGATGAGTTTGGCAGCGTTCAAGATCTGGGTAGTATGCTTCTCGGACGAAGTGAGACCGCCAACCACACAGCAAGACGCACGCATTCTTTCCCATCAGATGAGGAGCTAGACGCAAGAAGAAGAGAGGATGGCTCTACCGGGCCGTACTCTGCCGTCCCCGCCGGCTCGGTCAACAACGTTGCAGATGTCTCTGGTGATAGAGACGCTCTTCGAAGGGGAGTCTTGAAAAGTGTCACAGGCAAGATGAGCGACGCCCGTTCCGGCCTCGGTCGCATCAAGGAGGCCGTAGGTGGTAACCGCCGGGGGCACATGAGCAAGCTCTCAATATCTGCCAAAGAAGAGTTCCCCGACGCTGGCAATACCAATGCCGCCATTTCATCAGCCGCTCAGAGTGCGGCCATGGTCTCAACTCCCGCCATGGTTGGACGCGCTTTCACATGGAAGAACAAGCCAGAGGAGTATCTGGCGGCTCTAAACCGGGGCGAAGGCGCGTTTCCAGGGCAAACTGATGAGACCTTGTATTCTGGATTATTAGCAAAAGGCTCCAAGCCAGACGAGAAGTCTGGGGATGAGCTATGGACAAACCCGGAATCCCAAAAAGAGAATATCGATCGCGCCGGCTCCGAAATTCGCAAAGGCACCAGTCACAAAGGGTCATCCACGGGACCTCGTGTTGCTGACGACGGTGATGTCCGCGGTCCACTGCCTGTAAAGGAAGGCGGCAAAGCCACTGTCATAGCTCGACGTCGCAGCTGCGGGACAGCCGACCTTGGCCTGGAACACGTTGCAAACGAGATTCGCTGGCCACGCCGGATATCATTTAGCGACGCGGAAGAAGCCATCCTCACGTGGGAAGAAGTCATTGACATCACGGAGACAGCGGACTACCTCGCATGCATGGAGGCTCATGCAGGAGCAGCAAGTCATCTGAACCACTTGATTGAAGAGATTGTCACCAGCGTTGGACCATGGGCCCGAGACAAAGTCAAGGCAGTGGAGTCTCTGAATGATCGATACGGTCGAGACAAGGCCGAGCTGCAAGGCCTCTATCACCAGCTTGACGAGGCATGTCAGCGAGTGCGATACAATACAGACGAGCTTCTCAGTGAACAACGCGAGAACCTGACTGAGAGCGTCAAGGAAATTGAGGTCCTCGTCGCGCGGCTCGACTACGAAATCAACGGTCTTGTCCAGAAAGTGCTTGAAGTCGAAGAAAGCATTCAGAATTTCGAGAGGCAGGTGGACGATGTGGAGAGCAGAGCGGCAGAGCTCAAGGTGACGTTGGAGACGGAAAGCTGGGCGCATTGGCTAGTCCGAACGTTGACGGGGGTGGGAACCGGTCCCAACATTACGCGTGAGACATGAAGGTGCAATTGCGTATATTTGCTGGCAAGCCCAGGGATGGATTCGTCCATGTATCCTTTTTTTTTTTTTTTTTTTTTGTCTGTGTCGTTTTGTACACTCACAGCATCTCGGGTGTATTTCTTTTTGTTCCCCGCAATACTAGATGCCATGTTGCTGTTACTGCCAATTCATTAGAGGGGCGTAGTAGAGAGGTCCCTCTCCCTCTCAAATCATGATGGTTTAGATGTATCCGAATAATCGTAAAAGTTCCCTCTCTCATCCTCATCCTCGCCCTCAATGCCAGGCCATAAAGTCGCCCGCCCCGATGGCATCACGTCTATAGTCTATATTCGTACAAAAAGGGGGCCCTCGGGCCCTCTGCATCACCAAAAGGACCATCCGTGTTCCTCTCCTCAATTCTCCCCTCCCCGCCAATCAGCAACTCATCCATCCACGCACATTCTCGTCACCAAAATCGCCAATCCAACCCAACCCAACCCCTTTAAAACACGCCGCCGCCAGTGGAGGCTCCTCCACCCATGGCCTGTCCCTGCTGCTGCATAATCTCACTGACCTTCATGGACGTATCGAGGAACTTGGCGGTGCACCGGTCCAGGCACACGGATTCGCCCTTGTTGAGCTCCCCCTCGCGGTAGTCGGTGGGGATACACTTCTTCTGGCACGTCTTCTGGAGGCTGCCACGACGCCACGTTAGCTCTCTGTCGATATTCTTGGAACGGGGGGGGGGGGTTCGCACCGGTTGTAGGTGTCGGCCATCATGCGCATTTCGCCCTCCACTGCGGCAATCTTTTGCTCCGAGGTGGGTTGCTGGCGTCCGATTCCGAGGAAAGACATTTTGTTGATGGGGGCTGAGGGGTTTGTGGTTGATGGGGACGGCGGCGGGCAAGGAGGTTTTTGACTGTAGGTTGGTTTGTTGGTAGGTCGAAGTTTCCCTGGCTGTTGGCCTTGTTCCTTGTTACGGATTACTTTGTCTTATCGATACGATACTAACGGGTTGGTTGGGGGGATGCTGCGGAGGTGGGTTACCCTGGACCTGGGTAGGTGATTTCTTCCGTTCTCGTGGGTTGATTTAGTGGCAGGTGTTGTGTGTATTTTGGCTTGGTTTGCGAGAACATGTGGAGGTAATAAGCAGCAGTCATGGTGAAATCTTGGCGACTTTTTATTTAGAATCACACGAGATACGGAGCAGTTCGAGGTCGTGACCGCCATGTCTGTTATTTATCCATCACGAGTGCAACTTGATGGATACAAAATCAGCGGTCAAAGGTGACGTTCTTGGTCCTCGTCCACTCATCCAGCCCCGAGGAGGCGTTGAAGCGTCCATAACCACTGGATTTGGCACCGCCGTGGGGCAGGGCGCTCTCATCATGTACCGACATGCTGTTGATGTGGACCGCCCCCGTCTCAATCTCCTCGGCAAAGCGCAATCCTCGCCGCAGATCCTGCGTGAAGACGGCAGATGCCAACCCGTACTCGGTGTCGTTGGCGATGCGAATGGCCTCCTCCTCGGACTCGATGTCCATGACAGAAACAGTGGGTCCGAACGATTCAATCTTGTAAATGTCCATGTCGGTAGTGACGTTGTCGACGACAATGGGCCGCAGTCTCGTGTTGCTGCTCTCCTGCGCCTTCGCGTCTCCGTGGAGGATGGTGGCGCCGCGCTCTGTGGCATTCGCGATGAGCTGCTTGTTCTTCTGAGCGGCAGCGCTGCTGATGAGAACGGGGGCTTCGCCGTCGGCTGGGAACATGGCGGCGACTGCGGCGGTGAACTTCTCTCGGAAGGTGTCCTTGATGGCCTTGTGGACGAGGATTCTCTCCGTGGACATGCAGACTTGGCCGCTGTGGATGAAGGAGCCGAGGGCGCAGTGCTGGGCGGCAAGATCCAAGTTGGCGTCCTCCCACACGATGGCGGGGGCCTTGCCGCCCAGCTCCAGTACAACGGGCTTGAGATGCTCTCCTGCCTGCTTGGCAACGGTTCGGCCGACGTTGGTGCTGCCGGTAAAATTGATCTTCTTGACGCGGGGGTTGGCGATGAGTGAAGAGGTGACGGCCGCCGCGTCGGATGGTTCGTGAACAATCATGTTTAGCACGCCTTTCGGTAGCCCCGCCTCACGGAGGATATCTACAATTGCCCATAACGACCTGGGGGAGATTTCAGAGGCCTTGAAGACGACTGTGTTTCCGGCAGCAATGGGGAACGCAACCGCTCTGGTACCGAGGATGAAGGGGGCATTCCTGTGAACCATGTAAGAACAGTATTATGGGACGAGGTAACAAGTACCGGTACGCTCGAAGCAGACAAGAGGGTGTGCCATACCAAGGAGCGACGGACAGCACTACGCCGTAAGGCTCCCGCAGCACAATGGCACTCCGGCTAGGGTTCGCAGTGGCTGGGAACGAGCCGGCCAGTGTGGAAATGCGGCCGGCAACGTCTTTCAACATGCCGACGGAGATGTTGATGTTAAAATCTGCCCATTCCGGAGCAGATCCAGTTTCGTCCACCATGTACTTTGTCAACTCTTCGCGGCGACTGGACATGATCTCGGCGGCTTTGAGAAGAATGTCCTGGCGCTCCTGGGGTGTGGTTTTGCGCCATGTCTTGAAAGCCTCGGCGGCGGCATCAACAGCTTTGGCGGCATCAGCTACGGATGCACCGCCGCTCTTGTAGACAACTTCTCCCGTGGCCGGAGACTTGATCTCAAACGTCTTCTCCGCAGCATAGTCTTGGCCGTCAATGACGAGAGGCACGGTAGTAGCTTCGGCTGCCATTGTGCCTGTGCTATTTGAATTTTGAATATGGAGTGCGCTGTGTTGGTCTTGAGCAGACCCCGACGTATTATGACGAGGATGATGGTGGTAGTGGTGGTGGTGGTGGTGGTCGTTGCCGTGGTCGAGAGTCACAAGTTCGATGAGGAGAACCAGCAGGGGGCACATATATATGCATGACAGCCCCGCTCGCTGCAAGTTCTCGGCTGTGACACCGGCATTCAGACAGAAGGTGAAAGAGCTCCCGACGCCCACGTGCGCCGATTCAAGACGGTTCGGGATGGGCGTGGGTTCACGGGTTCACGGGTTCATCGAATGATGCCGCCATCTGGCCACGACGGGGAAATGGGGTATTCCGTGTTACAGAGGCACGACGGCAACAACGAGTAAAAGCCGTGCGTCTGATCACGGCCGAAAGCTGGGAAGCGTATCGGCATCTAGGAACGGCTGCGAGACGTTGGCAGTGTTGATGCGGATAGTCTCTTCCGCCATGGTAAGCAAGGGGTTTGCGGTGTTTGCGGTGTTTGCGGTATTTGATGACGACGGGGGTCTTGCTTGATGCGACTTAACGAGCAATGCACCTACCGACTTGAGGTTGGTTGGCTGGCAGAGCATAATGAACGTCTGCTTGGGCCTTTGAGGATTCTACATGTGTCGAAGTGGGTGGCGGCGGCTTAAGAGCTCTCTTCTCGGGTGAGCGGGAAGAAGAAGATGATGATGATGATGGCTCGGATTCGGCCATTGTTGGAGGAGACGATTGGGAAAGAGGAGAGGATAGAGTATAGAGTTTGGTTCCCTGAAGACTTGGGGATGGCGGGCGCACGATGCTTTTTTCTTCTTCACTCAAAGGGGGTCTGTCTTGCTTCACTTCACAATGAAGGCGGAATGAGTGGGCTCATGTCCGCGCTGGTGAGATTTAAGCTCCATTTTGTGTCACCTCATCGGCAGCAAGTCCCGATGAACCAATTGATAAGGCGGGATAAGAGCAACAAGATGGCCTGATACTCGCCGCCACCGACTGTAAGGGAGGGGACTGGGGACCAATCAAGGTGCTGCTGACCGACTCACGGAACTTGTTGACGCCGTGATTGGGCCGTCGCACCCCATTGCACCACGAGTGGCCCCACGGCGCGGCCTGGTGGAGGTCTGGAAGGTGACTTTGAAAGACGGCAGATGATGGGACGACAACGTGGAGCCGGCGGGAGCACGCACGCGCCAGACGGCTGGCGAACAGCTGGAGAAGCTGAGAGAGAGATGGTGATGGACAGATGGACATGGTGATGGAGCCTTGGAAGACTGGCGACTGCATCTGGTGTCAAACACAGAGTAACGCCATCTCGTTGGATGAGCAACAACAATAACTCTTCTTGTACGGCCAAAATCGACAACCTCACGAGAAACAAACACCCTTCTTTATCTCTTTATTTCTGCAAATAGCTCGGCGGCACAACGAGTCCGCGAACTGACTGGCAGGATCTCCCCAGCGCACCTTCCCATTCTTTGAACCAACTGCCAACCACTGCCAACCACTGCCAGCCACTGCCAACCCAACCACGTGAGCCACTCCAGGAAAGCGGACCCCGACCACGGGGCGCACGAGTGGGCGCCCATCGCGCATGGCGACGACCCCACAGAACATTTTCCCAAAGTCATCAGTCACATCAGTCACAGCAGCAGCCCCGCTCCCGGCTTCAACGGCCGGTGTTGCTAAATGCTAAAAATCCCTGGGCCAATTTTTCTCCGCCGCGGCCAATCCAGCCAGCAACTTTTCTACACCATCCACGATACAATCTTCGACACTGCCTCCGCGGTCGGCGCTTTTGGCTGTTGCTCGTCGTGAAATTTTGGCTTGCTGAAGCTCTGCCTCCAACCAGCGCGGCCAATTCATTCGTTCCCCTCCAGATACACACTTTTTTTTGGGGGGGACTTCACATCACACGCTGCTTCTTTTTCCCTTCCGCCCATCTGCCCTCCTGCGCAAGGCAACGCAAGGCAACGCAAAAGAAATCCCGTGCAACTACCCCGCCACGCGCACAGCGATTCCTGGGCCGCCGGCTCCCTTCGCCGAACTCCCGACTCCCGACTCCCCCCGCCTTCCCGCCTTCCCGTCTTCCCGCCTTCTCGTTGCTGAAACTGCGACGACCTTGATCAAGTCGTCGCCCTTCGCAGGTGCATGGACGGTTCTCCAATTGTCCCCCGCGGAGGGGCGTCTCTCAGTCCCACGAGCCCGACCAGCTCTCGTCACGGAAATGGTGGCCCGAAGCGGAAGAGGAGCGGCGCTGTTACCCACGAGAGCAGTCCCGGCAGTGCTTTAGACGACGATCACGGTGACCAGGGCGATCATGACAAGAAGCGCCAGCCTGGCGTCAAGAGAGCTTGCAACGAATGCAGGCAGCAAAAGGTGAGGTCGTTCCCCGCATGCGCTTTCATGCATCTCGCAGAGAGCAGCCTCGTTTCGCCTGAAACATGGACCGCGACAGCTTTTCTGCTTCTGGGAACGACCGAAGCAAACAGACAAACAGAGCTCCCAATCCTTCCCGAAACCACCGCAAAGTTGGCCTGCTAACGACTCAATGACAATGATTGTAGCTGCGGTGCGACGTTGTGCAAGAACCCTTTCAGAGCTGTTCTCGGTGTAATCGTCTGAAACTCGATTGCAAGATCGAATCCAACTTCAAGCGCGTCGGCAAACGTTCAAAGCATGCTGAAATGGAAAAGGAAATCGACCGTCTGCGGCGCAACATAGCTCGAGCCAAGACACAAGGGTTCATGGCAGACGAAGACGAAGACGTCCACTCCCCCGTGGCCCCCTGCACAGCAACAACCCATACGCATACCCGCAATACTTCCCTGATGGGCTCTGACGAAGCAGTGTCTTCCCTGCTTCATCTCAAGCGAGGCGGCGCCTACGCTGTACCGCATTACTCTTACGAGCTGGAGGGCGTTCGACTGACAGACGACAACGTCACCCATCTTTTCAACGAGTTCTTTGCCTACTACCACCCGTTTCTGCCCTTCCTCAACCCTCAACAGCCTCCCGATCAATACAACCAGCAGCACCCGCTGTTGTTCTGGTCCATCATCGCCGTTGCGGCACGTCGCTTCAGTCCGCTGGACTGTCCTAGCCTTCTGACAAACTTGTCAGGGCCCATGACCCGGTTCCTGTGGACGACGATTGGCGAGGTACCTAGCAACTACCACGTCGTGAAAGCCATGTGCCTGCTCTGTACCTGGCCTTTGCCCACGAGCACCACAACGTCGGATCCCACCCACATCCTCTGCGGTGTCATGATGAAGACGGCAACTGGCATTGGGCTCCACCGACCGAATCACATTAGGGATTTTTCGAGGGTGTCGGTTGAGTTGAACAAGGAGCAGCTGGCAGATCGAGTCACCACCTGGGCGGTCTGCAATATCGTGGCACAGAATGTCGGGACAGGCTATGGCCAGCCCGCGTCGACACTGTACGACTGGACTCTGGCTCTGCGGCCCGGTGATGACCCTGCACTGCACCTGTCCACGGATCTCGAGGCACGACTTCAGATTGAACGCTTCTGCGACAAGGTGTCCAAGGAGATGTACAGTAACGCCAGCGATCCCAGAGGAGTGGCGGGAGACGAGCATCGCGCGATGCTGATGCGAGTTTATCGTCGGGACTATGGTGAATTGCAAGCCTCTGTCATGTCGCAACAGCTAGGGCCCATTGTCAACCTGCACCTGCGCGCTGCCGCGCTTCACATGAGGTTGGCCGGCTTCTTTGACTCGAGCAAAACGCCCGGCTACATGGACGACCTCATGGGCCTCTGGAGAGCAGCGAGCAGCTTCTTGGACGAACTACTCGAAGTCGACAAAGTGACGTCGCCTCGCGACAGTGTCCGTGGCACCATTCTGCTCTATGCGACGAATTACCTGCAGCAAGTGCTTGTGGCTGCCGGCTTCACTTTGTTGAAGCTGATGAGGTCCTTCTTTTGCAAAACCATCGACTTTGACCGCGGGCGAACCCTGTTCCACCATTCCGTCAAAGCCATTCGTGCGACAAGCGTTGTCCACAACGACCTGCAGTGGAGACTGGCCGAGCTAATGGTACAAATGTGGAATGGCGCTCGCCTAGATAGTCGAAACAATGCATACAACCCGGACGATGACACTGCTGTCCAGATGGATGACAGTTTGCAGCTGAAGGTTCGATGTCGTCACAGCATGAGTTTGGTATTCGACTCGGTCTGGCGGTGGAGGGAAGAGTATCAGTCTGCAGGCAGAGGCAGCCTCGAGAGTGAGTTTTATTTTATTTTTATTTTTTTTGCATCAAACATGGCGGTTGGTTTTTGCACCATTATTTACTAACATGATCCTTTCGACGCCCAAGACATGAAACATGTCGTTAGCAATCCAGAGTCGGCGAATCAGTCGTCGGCGTCCTCGACCCAGCTTGACACCACCCTCATGCCCCCCCATCCTTTACCGACATCGTCGAGTATGCTCAATACGAATGGCGCATTGACACCTACCGAGACTGCTGGGTTGCCGGCGGCGGCGGCGGCGGCGGCAGCAGTGGCAGCGGCAGCGGCAACGGCAACGGCAGCGGCAACGGCAACGGCGGGCCCGAATCCCATGATCGGAGGCTTGCCATACGGGGGCGAGACAAACTACGACTTCTTTGACCCTCAACACTGGATGCTTGATGGATTGGTTGACTTCAATTATGGAGGCGCATTTGTACCTCCCTTGGAGGGTGCATGAAGAGCCCCCCCCCCAGCCTTTGCCATGGGGCATTGCTGCCTTGCAGGGATCAGAGTTTGCTTCCACCATGACATGCTCATGAGACTTTGTTCAGGAAACGAAACGAAGAGACGATTTCAATGCCTATATATTGTTTGCCGTTGTTTCTTATATCCTTCTTTTTTTTCTTCCTCGGTTTTGGCACACCTGACGTCGACTTGTTCCTTGGGCCTTGTTTCTATTTATCAATGATTTACATGGCGTTGTTCTTATTTACTCTTCTTTCTCAGCGGAGCGGGAAGGAAAATAGCCAGTTAGGGGAGGGAGGGGGGGGTCACTTGGGATCAGCACCAGCCAAAGCTCCCCCGTCAGATTGATTGCAACTCCTCGTATTCCCTCTCCTCTCCATTTGAGGGGCGATGATACCACCTTTGTGTGATTGATTGTACAATGGGATTTGTTCCCCATTATTTTCTTCTTCTTCTTCTTCTTCTTGGTTGTTCATCAAAAAGGAGGTTGGCATTCCTGATTTGCGAGTATCTTCACTATTTAGTCTTGTCGACAAGGCAAGAATGACGAATTCAAGTTTATGTAAACATGCATCTACCTGACGGCTTTGTGGACCGTGGACCGTGGACCGTGACTTATTCCTGTGCGGACCAATCTCGCCAAAACGTACGCGGGTCCTCGTCACTTGACGGAAACGGACGGGGGCGCCTGGCCTGCCTCGATGAGGGCGAGCACGGATCCCATGCTGTCTCCAGCAGTGAAGGTGAAACCTGGGTGAGGCCATCTACTCCGCACTTGACAGTACTTGACGTTGTCCCTGCAATCTTGTCAAGGAGGGGAGGGGGGATGGTAACCTTGTATTGTCAGCAATCGCCGTTACAAAGCCAGAAACGAGTTCAAGCCGGAGGCCCTTCTCATCAGGAAGCTAGCTATATTGGGAAAGCACAAAAGCCGGGCGTTCCAACGCTTCCCTTTCTCGTGTTGGTGTTGGTTCAGCGGGCCAGAATTTGTTTTCTCGATCAGCAACGGAGAACACGCTGCCTGCCCGTTGGCCTGTTGTCGAGTTCTCAAGGGGGGGGAATCGACAGCACAGATGGATGGATGCCCGGGCGGAGCGAGCCGCCCGGTAGTTAGTTTCTTCTCATCCAAATCATGGCTTTGTCCCAAAAACTAACTGCGGTTTGTGTGTGATGGGGTTCACTCTTCGTTGGTTCGCGAGCTGTGATGGAGACACTGCCCCGACATCTGTATGAATCGGAATTTTGCATCTCGCTCCCTATTCCCCGTGCGCCCCCTCGCTCCCGCAAGTGCTCATCCTGGATTTTTTCATCCATTCCACTGCTGTTCGTTCGTCCACCACACACCCACAACAAGTACAACAAGTGAGCCAGCCATACGAACGCCACTCTCGCCTCTCCTGTCCTCGAAGCACCAGAAATAGCTCCTCTGCAAAATACCAGAGTCAAAATGCGCAGTGCGGTACTGAAAAAAACAAAAAAAAAACAAAGCGGATGCCGTGCGGCCTTGCTTGTACCCCCCCGTTCCCCTGACAAGTTAGGGGGTGTGTTGGAGCCAACACACTTTTTGTTAGTTTCGGGAGCGCGGCCGAAATACAGCAATAAACCTCCCCATGGTCTTGCCAAGGAAAACAGATTGCTCGCGGAGACTTCGTTGTCCGAGGCCTGCCTGATAAGTAATGAACGTCATCAGGTCTCTCCCCACTGTAGCTTCTTTCGGGGAACCATCGACAATACCGCAACTCGTCGCTCGATACGGATTACAACGACGGGTGTACCGAGTGAAGCAGCACTGGAAGACTTGCAGGGCGCTTCTAATTGTGGCTGGGCAGCCCCAAGGCGAAATAAACGGCAGTGATTGTTCCCTCCCTCCCACCTTGAATCTCACGGGGGCAGGCACACTTTCAGCCCGCACCGGCCGACCACCCCCCTCTCGACTTTGGCGATGCGTGATCGAAGAGCAGGGCGAACCAGCATGGGAAATCGAACACATCTCGAGGCTCCGAACGGGAAGTCATCTGATCCACTGCTGGCGCTTCGACCAAGTCGATGGCTCGTCTCATCACCGCAACAAACTGCTGGTACGCCTTGATGGGACGGGAAAGACGTCGACTATGGAATCCAATGAGAAGGCATGAGGCACATCGACCATGAAGCTGCCGTGTTTTCCAACACAGAAAACGCAACACGCTTGACCAATGTGTTGGCCACTGCCTGGCCGGCGATATGCCTGGCTGCAGTGGGAGACTCGCCTGGCCGGCGATATCTAAGCGGCTTCGCGCCATGCGTTGTTAGTGTCTGTGATACTACTTAACTGAGTGACCTTTTTTTTTTCTTACCAAAAGTTGGCCGTGTCATTGTTGCTGAGCTGAGCTCCCGGGGAGTATTGGTACTTTGCCAGCTTCCTGCCATCCGGGCCCGGGCTTGGAATGAATGGGTCATGCGTTGTCTGTCCGAGGGCGAGAACTTTCGACGCCATTTCTTCCCCGTTCAACCTGTCGCAGCTTGTTCCAAACCATCGGTAGCGCCAATGTCCCGCCAAGTCTGCCGTTTTTTGGGGCAAGCTTGCTGCATGCAGGAAGAAACCAAGGATGCGGATGAAATTGAAAGGATGAAAATGGGACGTTGATTCTTCCATCGGCCAGGCGCTTAGACGTGGAAAATCACTCGTCATCTAATTAATGCACGTTGAAGATACCCTGCAAGCGGATGGTAGGTAGTAGTAGGTAGTAGTAGGTAGTACCATGAGAGGGGCCAAAGGTCATGCTGGAAGTTGGGTCGACAAGGCCGTGGCCGCATATCGTGCCGCCACGCCGTTGCTGGTGACCAGGCTATTCATTTGGTCGTGTATGAAATAGCCGATTCAGCCTCGTAGCCCACGCTTGCTTAACTTGTGACGATTCAGCGCCCGGCAATCTTCAGAGAACGTGGCTACCGGACTTGTCCGAAATGCCTGCCAGAGCGACCAGCAATCGCTTATTATTGCAGTATAACAAGACTTGCCGGCAAGGACGGACGCCATGATGGAAGTGGCTCGTTTCCCACCGCAACAGGTAACAGGGAGAGAAAGAGGGGAGGGGGGGGGTGGCTGTCGACGGACATCATTGATATGCGACTTGTTGAGGCGATGACTTGTCAAGGCAACGACCCAGTGAGCGTCGAGCGGCGAGCAGCCAGGACGATGCCCTGCGTGTGTGTGTGTGCCGTGCTGTGCCCCCCTCACAGCAACCAGGCGCGCGCGTACGTGCGGATTCTTGTGTTGCTCGTGGCCGTAGCGGCGTCTTCCGGAGCCGACGCCTATTGGGTCGAGCTGGGCCGCAGGGGGTGGTGTGAGTAAAGCCAGGACAGCCCTGCGATTGAAATTGCCCAATGAAAGTGCCGGAAGCCCCTGCTAGCGTGTCCCGACAGCTCGGTTCGTCCCGGTCGGGTCTGACGTTACTATTCCCCATGACTGGTCAAACGCGGGACCGCTAGCACTAGCTCTTTCGCCCTGCCCCTCACCATCATTCCTGAGCTTGCGCTCCACATGAATATGAATCCCTGTCGGTTTGCGGTGAGAGTGCCTCGCCGTTTAAATACAGAACAAATTGCACTGTACCTGGTGCATTTATCGTGCATTTGGCTCTCTCAGGCTGCAGTCTTGCTACTTGAGTGCTCCCCGTCTCTTGTATTGCTCCCCATCTCTTGTATTTGACAAGAGGTGGTTGGCAATGTTTCAGGAACCAGAGGTGCGTAATCATCAACCACGCCATCCATGTATGGGCGGGGGTGGTCCAGAAGCTAATTTGCTCGCAAGACCAAGATTCCGTTTCCTCAACCCCTCCCTTTCCCCCTTTTCAGCTTCATGGAGACGACATACAGCGTACGGCGTGCGCACTCTAGAGTCATCTGTATCTGTAGTTCTCAATGCCGTGTATGAGAGCAGAGTCTAGTGGTGCGGCGAGGGCTGTGTGTGCCATATACAATGCACGACTAGATCCAAGCCCTACGCCGAGCAAGTGGGCCACACTTGTTGACTTCTCTTTGCAAGGCGTTCGTGTTGTACAACGGTCTTTGTCCCCCAGTGGCCAATCGTGTAGTGCGTTCTGCAAATAATAATGCATGTAGAAGGTCTAGACCTGGAACGTATTAGCGAAAAAGTAGCCTCGTTCACCACATGAGCATTGTACAACGTTGACCAAAAGAAGTATCAGGGTGAACAATCTTTAGAATGAGTCCGGGTTGAACAGAATTCAGGCCTGGATGATGATGGGCGCCCGAGGTACTTGGTCCAAGATTCGATTCATGTAACAATCTGCTGGGGTGGCGTTTCGCATTGTTCGCATCCCGATGTCCGATAGCTCAATCTTACAATCTTATTAGCGGCCCTCGATGTCATTGTTGAAAGATCCACCTTGCCATCGTTGATGCTTGACAAAAGGTTGAAGGTGTTGAGCTTCCATCATGAACGGTGCCATTCGCACGCGGCGACTGGCTCAGCAGAGAGAGATGAACACGAATCCGTCATGACAATGTGTGGAATAGACGACGCAGGGATTCGATTCAATGTGTGTCTACAACAACAAATAAACGAACGACCAATGACTGGCTCGGACATTTTTTCCCGTGACTCACACGTCCTGCCGACCAATTCCTCACTCGGCAAGTGCTCGGCGTTTGACCGTCACCATGTCTGAGCAGAGACTGATCGTTTACCCTTTTGTTCTGAGTTAGCTGCGGAAGACGACCGCCGGATGGACGGGTGTTGACGGGTCACTTACTGAGCCGACGTGTAATCAGCTGGCTAATCGGCTAGCTAATCAGGAGCTCAGCTACCCGCAGATGTTAGCTCGTTGATTCCGCGCTTTTTCATTTGCTCGATCATCTCTGCTCGTGGTCCGCGGATGATCGATCAGTGGCTTGTATTCAACCCAGAGTCTCGGCCGCGTAAAGGACAGACAGCACTGAGCACTGAGCAGCGTGGCTTCAAAGCATATCAGTGTTGACCAGGGTATACGCCCCCTTCATGATTCATTCATTGCCAGCTCCTCCATTCTCCATGGACTCTCTCTCTGCCTTGTACAGTTGCCGGCTCCCGCCCGTTTCCCGTACCTGTTTCCCTTCTCTCGCTCGGCATCTCGCTGACGGATCCAGAAACGGCGGGCGACAATTCACGAGTCACGACCAAGGGCTGACGGTGACGCGCTCTCCACTGTTGTCGACTCGAAGGCGCCAATCTTTGTCGAGCCTCTAGTCTAGCAGCTACATGACTGCAACACGTTCGTTCTCGCGACAACTCGTTCGATCGGTTCGGAATTTGAAAGAACCAGACTGGGTGCGGCGCACTGTGTGGCGAGGGCTCAGATCAGGCTGGCATAAAAGCGGGGCGAGTCTCGCCACATATGTACATACATACACATGTACATGCTCAGTTGACCCATGCATCATGCATGCATTTGAATCCATCCTCGTCCCCTGTCTGCTTGTCCCCTTCCCTTGTTTTTTCGTCCCCACCAATTCTTTTCCGTACATGCCTCGATCTCAGCCTGGTCGCCTGGTCGCCTGGTCGCCTGGTCGGTCGTCTGGTCTTTCTCTACCCACGGAGTAGACGGTCCTCTTATCGTCGCTTGATCTTTCACTCATGGCTCGTTTTTGTACATTTTCACCGCCATGCCGGCAAGACTATCTGGCCTCAGATGCATTCTCTCGACATCCCCCATCTTTTGAACACGCGTCACTTGGTCACTCGTCACGACTCGCCTACCTTGGCAACTTGTCCTCATTTGAGATGTCGCTCTGGTCCGAGTGCCCCTCAATGACTTTTTCTGGGAAGATCTGTCTGTCAGTCAGTCATCGCCACTCTATTGTTGTTGGTATTGTCTTCGCTATTGTTGAACTTTTAGCATCGAGCTTTGCTTCCATACGAAAAAAAAAAAAAAAAAAAGCTTGTATGGATCGTCCCCTGATCCTCATACAGTTCAACGATGCGTCCGTCATTCGCGGCACTGCACTCTACTCTGCGACAGTCTGCCAAATAGAAACCATTTCCCTGTCCTGACAGGCACATCGTTTCAAGTCCATCCACCTCGCGGCCAAGCTTAAAAAACTTCCGGCCGAGATGTGAAACCGCCGTGGGTGTGCCCGATTGGCGCTCTTTCCCTCCTCGACTAGAGAGATTGACATTTGCTGGCCACATGGTGCCATGCTAGCAGCCCGAAGTTTGCGGAGCACTGCGGAGCAACGGCCACGGTCCTTTTGTACTGAATTCTGAAGCAATTCAGACACCACGCAATCTAGACTAATCATCGAACGGGCTTGACATTGTCAACCTTGGACTGACCAGGTGCGGGCTTAGCAACAGATCGTCTTCACCAGTCTCTCCCCCCCCTCTCTGTCTCATCATCACGTGCGCCGCATACAACTCGATGTCATTTTGCATCGCAGATTGAGAAACAAATCATGCTCAGTATTCAGTACTCAGTACTAAAAGTAACATCTCCCGGTCTTTTCGCCGTGTCATGCAGTTCAACACCACCAACCACTGCCATCTGCTTGACAAACCGACTCGACTACGGAATGTAAGTCTAGCAACGAAGAGTGTCAACCGTAACACAAGCTTCTGCAGAAAAAGAAGGTTTTCATCGTCTTCTCATTCTTTCTTTCAAGGTACAGCGCCACATTCAACAAAAATCAAATTTACTTGGGTAAATCGTATCAAGATATCCACAACCCCTTCCCCCCCCCCCCTCTCCTCTAATCCCTCACGCCTTCCTCTTCTCACTTCAAGTTTTCGTTACTCCTCGTCTCTAATATCGGATAGATATCACTGAACTGTATCGCTATTTGAAATAGCCAACGTTCCAACTTGACGCGCCGAGGGACACAGGGCACATTGTCATATTCTTCTGATAGAGTTTCATCTCATCGCGTACTTACTCTTGAAGTTGTATCAGTATAAGTAGACTGAAATGCATTGCTCTACGTTGCGAGTTATACGTATATATGTACTCGGAAGTCGGTTTCTAATCATGGTCACTTGGACATGTTGTATGGCATGACCCATAGTGGTGTGGAGAGCGAGGCTGTTACGAGAATGCCGTCGCTTGATATCACCATAGAATACACTCCTTCCAAAGACGATGGACGTGTCAAGGGGAACAGCGACGTTTGGCCAAAAGGACTGTGCTGAGAGGCTCCAGGGCGTCACACGCACCTAGTCTCGCGCTTCGCAGGCCTTGCAATGACTAAACCCCGGAAGCCCGAGAACATCATCGCCCCCATGGCCACATGAATTTTTAAAGGCCTAAGCTCTCTTCAGAAGATGGATGGCAGGGTACGCAGCAGTCCTTCGGCGGCTATTCGCATGCACGACAGCACGACAGCGCGACAGCACGACAGCACGACAGCACGACAGCACGAGAGCCAAGGCCGAACTTACATATCGGCGTCGACGGCATCGAAACGAGAGGTCTGGATACCCGGCCGTGCTGTGCCCTGTCCTGTTCCGTCTTGTCCTGCCCCATGCCATGGGCCATGGCCCATGACCGGATATCCATTGGCAGTTCATGGCGAAACCGGCGGAGAGAAAGTGGACGTGGACTGGCCTCCTATCTCCACCCCCCTCCCCTGCCCCCATGTCTCGAGCCAGAAAGGCTTCAGGACGCAATCACACACACCCTGGACGACAATACCCTTGTCGTGCCTTGTCGAGGGCTCGTTCCCATAACCCCCCTGCCCATTCCAAGTGCCTTTTGTGAAGTCGAGGTACCTACCTATGTACGTGCCCAGCTCTTCTGCTCGATGCAAAAAGATCTGCACCGCATCTCAACTCCATTCGCCATTTATAACAAAGAGGCCGGACCGTCTGCGCCAGGCCTTGTTCCCCATCTCTTCACTTCTTCTCGTCGACCCTCTGCCAACCACTCCACCCAACCACTTCCCCCACCAGATTCAAGCAGACAGCTGGCGTTCAAGGTTTAGACAAGGTCGCGACCTCGTCATCAAGGCTGATTCCTTCTTGATTCAATCGGCTCCTGATTGTCTTTCTCTGCCTCATTCCGCTACAGCTATTGCTGTTTTTATCCACGTCCATCCCATCCGGCCAACGTTTACACTATATAAGTGCATGCATACAAGAAACCAAACCTCTCCGAAAGGACTGCTGCTGGTACCAGAACACGTTGGTCAAGAACTTGGTCAAGGTGTTACTTTAGCAACTACACAAATACAAAGCACAGTCGCCATCTTGAAGCCATGGTCGAGCAACAGCCATACATTGAAACTGACTCTGTCCTCTCGCCTTCGGACGCTCTCTCAGAGGACCTCCCCGGCCTTTCAGACTGCGCCGGGTCTTCCACATCTAGTTATCCAGACCTCGCACCATATACAACAGTATGCGTCAGCTTCGTCACAATCATCCATCCTCACTGTTTCATGAATACCTGGCTAACATTGGACGGCATCTAGGACGTCCTTGCCTTTACTCTTCCCGCTCGTTGCGACCCAGACCTTCGGCCGCCGATTTCTACGGCGGGCTCCCCTCCATTCCATCACGGTTTCAAATTGATGAGCGATTATCCTGCCGCAGATAGCCCAAACGGCCAGGATCCAACTCCGCCAGGAAGTTCCACAATGTACAGCCATTGGAATAACCCTCAATTTGAGATGAGTAGCCATCCTAGTGAGACCAGCTCTCCCATGCATACTCCAAGTCACGTTGGAGCCGACTACTACATCGCGGGCAGGCGCACCCCGATACCTCCGGAGCCCTATCTAGGAGTCTCTGGAGTCTCGGGAGTGTCAGACTCTCCACACCCAGCTCCCATTTCCCAGCCTAGGCCGCCGTACTATCTTCACCCGATGCCCGACCAGCACTCGTTTGTTCTCCGTGCTGGACACGCCATGTCCATGGAACCACATTCACGAGAGTTGAGCCGTGACATGACAATGTCTGCGCCGATGCTGCAGGACGTTCCCAGGGGCTCATCTTATCGTCACCCTGGTAGCCGTCACAGTCCGAATGATGTGCCCATCAAGCAGGAACGCCATTCTTCCGAGAACATGTGCACTGCACGGGACATTCGCAAGCACCTAGGTGTTATAGGAAACCATCGCGTCAGAAAGTCAAGCAGCAAAAACAAATCAAACAAGCAATCTACATCAGTGGAGGACCATAGAAACTGCAATGGAGATGAAGTACCACCCTCGCTAAAGGACCAATGCCCTGATGAGGAGCGATGTATTTTTGATTCTCGCTGGCGTCATCGCAATAAGAGAGGGCAGGACATGTGGGACAGCATTCAGAGCGACTTCCTCAAGCAGTTCGACAAGAATCATGGCAAAGAAATGCTTCAGATGAAGTTCAAGCGCGCTCGCTCCAAGTACATCCAGTGGCTTCCCAGAGACGTAAGTTGACGGACGTTTACCCCATTTCCACCCTCGCAGACCGGCCAAGAAAGAATTGAGAGCAAAGCAAAGTCGATACTGACGGTTCTCGTACTCACAGGAAGATATCCTTCGCGAGGCTTGGAAAAAGGTAGAGCAAGAGCGTTACCAAGCAATTCTTGACCTCTTCCACGAGATGGGAGGGTCTCGGAACATGCGTCTCAGCCCAAGCGACATTGAGGTCAAGCTAGTTCATGATTTGAAGCTTGAAGAACACCTCTTCTTAGACTGCTTCCGAGACACTGATGTCCGACGTCGTCAGAACGTATCAACAAAAAGGCGCACGAGTGGTCGTAGAGGCCCTGACAATGTGTTTGTGGCCAAACTCATGACGAGTATCGACCCACGTGATGCTTTGGACGAGGACGAGCTGATTACGCAAGTATACCTGGCCAGAGAGTCTCCCTCACCCTGGGAGACACCTTCAGACGGCTATGGTGAGATGATGGACATGCACATGTGGGATAATAAAGCACCCGTGAAAGTCGAACCTGGTACAACACCCTGACTACTCGGCGGCTCTTATTGAGGAAGTCGATGTCTCCTGGTCCAATGTACTTGGCTCATGGTAGCCGGCACATACTTGCGTGGATGGTACCGACTTGACGGCGGGCGGTTCTCTGCCCCTTGACTTATTTTCTGTCTGATGGAATCTAGGGAAATATTGCTTGCCAAAAACACGTGGAAGATCTATGGTTGTTGAGCGGCACGAGAAATTCCAACAATGTTTCCACGTCTTTGTTTGCATTCTACCAATTCTCTCAGTTTTTGTTATTATTCCTCCTCTTCAACCCTTTCCCCTTTGATTTGAGGTGCTTTGGTCACTTGTTTATGCGGTTGGTTTGACAAAACACGTTTTCTGGTTGTTATGTAGATTGCTTTCATCTTCTCGAGAAGAGCCACCACTCTCTTTATTTGACAATGAGTATATTTTCGAAATCCATCTAGTTCGGACTGGCTTTTTTTTTTCTATTTTCGTAGGATAGGATGCGCACCATTACTAAAAGTTAGAAGGACTGCGGCTATAATGTCTTTTTATTATGGAATCAGGCCGACTGGACCATTCTGCAGCCACTTCCGCCCCGCACTGGTCAACTTGGTATCGCACGAGGGTTGCTTGCCCGCTTGCCCGCTTGCCCGCTTGCCCTTATCCTGTCCATCCGACTGTCCGACTGACCAGAGCGATGGACAGATCTGGGGAGCTTACTGTTGATTTTCTCTCACCAGCAATGAAAGCCGAGAGAAGGATTGCGAAGTCGCACCTTTCGACACAAAAGGGCCCTTTTACTTTTACAGACGAACAGCAAGCAGGATGAAACCTGGCCTCTACGTACGTACATACATGTACATATGTACATAGTGTTCTTGCAGGGGCGGGGCTGTTTAGTGGGACTCTGCGGACCCTGCGGACTCTGACCAATAAGGGTCTTCCCACGCTTAGCTGGCGCCTTGTGCTGTCTGCCCCGCCAATCTCATCCATGCCTGAATTGTAGCCTGAATTGTGGGCGAGGCCCCATCTAACGGAAAGCGCGTTGGAGGCGTTGAAGGCGTTGAAGGTAAGGTACATGAATCATGATTAATAAACAACCCCGAGGATTTCACTTTGGCTTCGGGTGTACTGGCAGCACTATGTAGAATCTGATGGCGAGTTTTGCCCACCATCCCATCCGGTTAATCATCCATCTCAGATGCCTGCCCTGTTCTGGTGGGGTCACTCTGTACGGATTAAACGGGATTGTATTGTGCAGGAAGGACAAGCAACATGTTCGTTCATTCCTTCTACGTAGATGGCCGACCTCCTCTCTAGACCGACTACCTGCACTCGCACATGGTTTGGCATCCGAAACAATCAAACTAACGACGTGCAGCAAACGAATGGGGCGCATCATCTATTCGACTGTCCCATTTTGAGAATGGAACTTCTTTGGATCGCAAGGGTAGTCGGTGCCGCATTCACAGCAACATCATCATCAGCAGCAGAGAATATGAGATTCCCCCCGTGATTCCGTGATTGATTGGGAAGGAGCATGCATGGTCTTGCATGTCAAGCAAGGAATCTGGGCCGTGGAGTCATGATGGAAGAAGCGCGCTAATGCAGTTGAACGGGGTGAGAACGTGAGAATAAGTCACCAGGCCGCAGGCGTCTGTCTGAGACATTCGGTCACTTCCTATTTAGGAAGTGGCCGAATATGCAGAAGGGGGGCGCAGATGGGCTGATCCCTATGATCCCTATGATCCGTCCTGCCCAAACCATTGCCGGCGTGGACACGATGGATGGACGGCATGTTTCTCATCTTGCTCCTCGCCTTTGGGTCCTCACATGTGTCAACCTCGATTTGCGACGGACACATTCCTCGGTAGTAGTTTGGGTAGCATTCGCAGGCATTCACAGGCATTCGTGAGTATACTTGGAGCTTGCTCTACGACCTCATGCCGCGGTTGCACCAGGCTATCGGAGACGTTATCGTCCGCTGCTGCACGTTGCATGTTGCATGTTGCACGTTGCTGTGCTGATACGCACGGCACGGTGCGACGGCTATTATGAACACGCTGGGTTCGATTGCGGAACCCTCCGAATGACG